>JANFCV010000373.1:0-180316 GCA_024500475.1 Phthorimaea operculella | reverse complement strand
CTTGAAGAAAGTAGTTTAGTTTTTAGCATTGGTATTTTTACATGCAGGTATGGTCGGTTATACCACATAAGGCACCAGGGGTACACCAAAAGGACTGAATTATTTTTGTTTAGCAATTTTTTTTTCTTGAAATGGATATTTATTAGTAAGAAGAGGCTTCTTTTATGAGAATGTGTTTTTAATTTTTATTATACCTATTTTCACTGGGATAAAAATAATCCAGTTCTCTTGGCGTGGCCCTGGTACCTTAAGTGCTATAACCGACTGTACACTATTACAAAGTCGTTCTTTGTTCAGGTACGCGAGCCCGACCGTCAAGCTCTGATCGAACGAATCGTGTCGCTACAACGCGCGGCAGCCCGACGCGCCGAGAGGTAACATTAACTTTTGCTGAAAAATTATCCTACGAAATAGTTTTCTACTTATAATACTAACTTATAATTACTAATTTCTACAAAATAGTAAACATTCACAAATCGGAAAAAGCTCCATCTCTCGTCAACTTGTACATACGTAATGTTGTCAGTTGAGTGACTGTATAGTTCTACTAAATAGTTATAGATGGCGCATAAGCTACTCGTAAGTAGTCAAGTAACAAAAATATATGAACGAAGCAGGTAAGTTCAGGTGAAAATTTTGGAAGTTTTCTAAAAAGGTAAGTTCACAATTTCGCCGCCTGGAGTTACAGCCACCGTAGTGTAAAGGACCGTCTGACCCGGCTTGTCAGAAGACGTGGGTTCGAATCCCATCAGTGGCGAAAATTTCCACTTGTTCCGTTTGTATTAACAATAATACAATATCTAGTGTTTGATTAAAACACCAAGTATCTGAAATTACTATCTTGTGGTTTTTTACAAAATAGTAAACATTCATTGAAAAATAATCCCTTGAGGTATTGTGCTTTCGGTTGACCTCTAGTTTTTATTACAATTCCAGATGCGAGTTCCTAGAAGAGCATTCTCGGCAGTTGACGGCGGAACTGAGGGGCAAAGCAAGATTACTGCGTCACCTGCTGTGTTCGCTACCAGCTGGAGCCGTCGCCTCTAGCGAGGACGCCCATAAGGTGAGAATACAGACAGTAGAGGAACATTCTCGGCAGTTGACGGCGGAACTAAGGGGCAAAGCAAGATTACTGCGTCACCTGTTATGCTCACTACCAGCTGGAGCCGTCGCCTCTAGTGAGAGGGACGCCCATAAGGTGAGAAATTATATATAACAAGCAGATATATTAAAATACAAAAACCCTGCACGAATGTCAAAGTTGTATTTTGCGATAAAAATCCGCCATCTTGAATTTATGACATTTTAATATAGCCAGCGTCACTCGCGCTGCTGACTGACACAAATCTAACGACACTTCACATGTCAAGATCAGCCCAGCCGTGAAAGTGAAAATTAATTTCTTTGATACATACATAAATACATACACACTCTCGAAAAACATAACCCTCCTGAGCCAGTCGGGTAATAAATGTCGCGGAGTTACATCTATTACTCAGGACATAAGAATATATTAAGACAAAAGGCTATGGGAACTTAATCTGAGAGCAGAACTTTGAACACATACAAATGGGACAACACTGTGACAGTCATGAGATGCTGTCCACCAAGTCCATTACTACTTACTACGCAAGAACGTGGGATCAAGCTTTCCAGTTGGCGGAAAGTGGAATGTCTATAGTAGCCAACTGGCTTCAAAGAAATCTCTTGACTTTAAATACCCAGTAAACCAAATTTCTATGTTTCACAAAACAGCGCTTCGCCCTCCAGATACACTAGGTATTAAAATTCACACTTGTTACCCAGACTATGTTCGTTCTGTTACTTCCATTAATTGTAACTGCGACATCATACAAAAACACCTGATATTAAATATTTAAGGGTTATACTAGATGAAAAACTTAACTTTAAGTCGCAAATCACTATTTTGTCTACCCGTATTCGCAAAATAATAGGCATAATGAAGAAATTAAGAAACGTAACTAGCTGGGATATTTTAAAAACAGTTTATTTAGCAATATGTCAATCTTTACCAACTATTGTATAGGTATATGGGGCGGTGCTTTAAAGACACATTTCATTACGTTAGAGAGCGCAACGGGCAGTCCTTAAGACAATGTTAAAAAGCCTTTCAGATTTCAACAAACACTCTTTATCAGGAGGCACAGGTTTGAGAGTTCGGCAGTTATACATCAGCAAAGCATGCCTTAGCACCCATTCAAAGGTTCTAAAATGAAAGAATACCTGAACATGCTAGGAAGCGCATTTTTAAAATCCCTGTCCCTCCAGTAAAGACTAGTTTTGCTAAGAGATTCCACATATGCATATCCAGCAATATACAGAATGTCCTTAAATATTGCGATATCAAAAGATCTACAATACTAGAAGCTAAGAATAAAATAAAAAATGGTTAAGTTCTGGACTACGATTTCACCGAGTCGATTATTCCGCAAGATCAGTATTTTTTTCTGACACACTTATAATTACGCGATACAACATTACCTACATAAATTATACCTACTCTGCTACACACTCAATTTGTACATACACACATTCGAATACAATTATAATAAACAACGTACACATGTCCTTAGTAGATTTATGTTTTATATTAGAATAAGATAGATAATAAGAAAATTCGGATATCCAATGTAAAATGGTTTCCCAAGATACAGGCAACGCCTAGTTTGGGGTCCTCTGGTTAATTGTAGTTTTATTACTTAGACATAAGTTTTCCCTAAGAATATTTGTTACTTTATGCTTACCCTAGTCACAGAATAGACAATAGTATGTAGTATAGTACTACATACAGAACGGACACTCACCCCCCCGCACCAGCGCCGCTTACCCGCCCCCGCCCGCGAAATGTCAAAAAATTAGTGAAGACTTAAGTGAACCAAAGTGCTAGGTATGGCGCTGGACTTGTTGCATGTTCGTTTCATCCAAGAAGGTTTCATCGTATTTTCTTGTATTAGACTGAAACGAAGGAGGTGCCATATTCATATCTATAAAAAAGGCGCGAACATTGAACTGAGTTCGCCTTAGAGTCTCGGATGGATATCTTTCATAATAAAATTGGAAAAATTTAAATTAGCAGCAACTAGGTAGTAGGTACGTACATTATTTATTTATTACATCCTCTGGTAGATACTGTACGTAGTCATCAGGTGTATCAAAACAAAACGAATGTCAACCCTGCACTCACACGCCTGTCGTCACGCACACATACACAAGTAAAAATGACAGTTGTCTATAACGAGCCCGTCTTCTTTCTTTTTCGTGTGGGACACCGAGTCGTTCAACGACCCGATGAACCCTGGTGTCAGAGTTATTCAACCGCCTACCGTAAGTAGCAGGCCTCTGACATGGTTGCGTAACGACCGCCATCATAGACAGCAACCGGGACCGACGGCTTAACGTGCCCATCCGAAGCACGGAACCATCTTACTTGCGGACAATCAGGTGGTTCAGCCTGCAATGTCCTAACCAGACTGAGGGCAAATTCACAAAGTGATAAATATCAACTTTGTGAATGACCCTCCGGGAATTGAACCCGGAACCTTTGCGTGGCAGGCAGGCATACTAACCACTGCGCCACATCGGCTGTCACCGTTGTATGGGAGTGTCCGAGGTGTGCCCTAGTCTAAGTTTTATATCGGATATTAATAAAGAATTTTTCATTTTCATTTCATTTCAATGTAGTACTGTCTGAGAGCCATCAACGATGGAATGGGCAATTGTTGTAGCCCTTACTCTCTGCACGGAAGCCAGATAAATCTAGTTCAGTGAGACCCTGCCTTGCACAGGGTTGACTTAAACTCACTCCTTCCGTTCGGGGACCGCAGAGCCGCCTGTCTAGGTACTATGTGGCACTGTTGTGCCACCGTCAGGACTCCAAACCACCCTACATCCTGCACCCAAGCCGCTCAAATAGAATATCTCACACTTGTAATAAATCGGATCCGATCTGCCATGGCTAACTATCAACTCTCTAGTACTAGTGTCTAACCCTCTGGATCTGATCGGCCAAAGGCCATCTGACCCCTATTGAGATATTCTAGGTCCATGCTCTGCGGTCACTGTTCTTAAACTACCCACTTGATATGGTAGACTACATCTCATGACCGCTTACTACCTTTATTACTGTAGATTCTGGCACTTACCAAGGTGATCCTTGAGTCTCCTTGTATGACTTACTGGACCCAGCACTACCATGTCCTGGTTTCTGTATCCACACTCCACTCATTTTACAGAGGTTCACTCTACCTCTCTGCCCTTGTTATGTTTCTTCTAACTGTCAAAGTCAGACCATAGAGTATCATTATTACTTCATAATTTGTTACTGTCACATAAAGACCATGGAGTTAAGTAGACACTTACCAGCTTGATGAGCTCGCGGTTCTCCGCGACACTCCCAAGGCGAATAGCCTAAAGCAAGGCTAAAAGTTGTTGGGTCAATTCCGCTATTTTCTGTCTAGCCTGAATAGCAGCCTCCCTCCTTATCTTAGGTACTTCTATAGAGCCTCCGCTCTCCATTGGCACATGTAGGTCTTCTACACTTTCTTCTAAGTTGGGCTCTGTGACGCCCCATCCTCATACGATACGTCAGGTAACAATAAATGGTCCATAGAATCTTCGACTGGATTCTGTTCCCAGTCCATACTTGTACTGTTACCATGTCCATCTTCTTTATGATTATTACTATATTCCACTGGTTCTAGTTGTGCAGTAGGAATTTGCACTTGAGCTCGATCTACAGCTTCACTGTCCATTAACTGGGGTGGTGACAAATCTGGATGGGTGGGGGTAGCTCCCCTTCAATGTCTGCTTCTAATGGATACAAATGGCCGATTGAACGCGTAAATTCCTTTTGTCCAACAACTACTTTTGCTGTACGGCATAAGCCATCAGCACTTTTGATAAGCGACACAATTTCCCACATTCCAACCTTCTCTATTCTTAGCTTGGTCTTTAATTTGTACTATATCGCCTATCTTCGGTTCTCTACCTGCCTTCACTCGTGGCTGACGATGAGAGAGACTGTACCTTTCCATCAGACTGGTAAGATATTGATTTGTAAACATGTCTTTGAACTCATTCAATATCGCATGTCCTCTTCTCCAACTCTTTACCAAATCGATTTTAGGCAATGTCTCTGAGCCAGTGACTTCATCAGACGGGATAGGTGTTAGACATTCTCCTAAGGATAGGAAGTCAGAAGGTCTCAATACATGTTCCGGTTCAGCACCCACACAAGTCAATGGTCTGGAGTTTATAACCGTCTCTATCTCTTTGATCACAGTCACTAGTTGGTGATCACTCAATAGGTGTTTGCCTAATGTGCGTTTTAAGCAATGCTTCACCAATGCTACTAAACGTTCGTAGAAGCCTCCTTTCCATGGTGCCAGTTGTGTAATGAAATTCCACTGAATACTCTTCTCTTTACAATATGGGCTTTTAAGGACTTCAGCTACTAATTTGAAATACTGAGCATTATCAGACAAAATCTTCTTTGAACTCCTCTTGCTGCTATGCATCTTCTCAGTGCAAGAAGGCATTCCTCACTTGTCAAATTATTTACCACTTCCAAATGTACAGCTCTTATGGCTAAGCATGTAAATAAGCAGACCCATCTTTTCTCTTTTCCATTAGCTGTACTGACATATAAATGTCCTAAATAGTCCATACCCATAAAGGTGAATGCTTGACTATAATTCACTCTTTCCTCTGGTAAGGGAGGTACTTCTGGAAGTTTATATGGGCCTCCTCCATGTTTAATACACTGTGGGCATCTCCTTACGTATTTCTGCACTTGTGCTCTCCCTTGTGGTATCCAGTATTTCTGCCTTATGATGCTAAGTGTGTGGGAAACACCTACGTGATAATTATCTTCATGTATCTTCTTTATCAATTCTGAAGTGAATGAACAATCTTTAGGTATCAAAATCGTGTTTCTTTTCATATGACCAATTCGTATTCGCCATCCGACCTTTACACCTGAGTAGACCGTCCACATCTTTGAATATACCCAAATTTCTACTTAAATGAGTTTCCTTGCCAGACACCTCATCTGGAAAATATTCCGCTTGTATCGTTTTTATATTATATAGCCTTTCTGACTCTATACTTTTCTTCTGATAACTGCACATCCTGTATGTCTTCTGTAGTCACATCCGGAATATCATTATAACCTTTCTACCATCTCTGGTCCATCTACTGTGTCCAGAGCCTCCCAACGGAAAGAAAAGATCGTGGTTTACCAGTCAACATTTTTCTTGTCTTGGGCCAGTGTACCTTTCCTTTCGTAGAAAATCTGGACCATTGAACCATAAACTTTTCTTACTCTCCCATGACTCTGACGGGTAGCTACATCTGCAGGGTTATCTTTGTGTACACATAACAGTATTCCACTTCAGGGTTTTGTTTTATTTCTTTATTCTCCTTGATACAAAGGGTGGTAGCTTCCTTGAATGTATCCAGTTTAAGACAATTAGACTGTCTGTCCATAAATACTGATGCGTTATAGGCAATCTCACTAAAACATATGTGAAAGGTGCCGTTGATAATATTGAATGCTCAGATAAAGATCTATTAAGTACAAGATCACAGTCAGTTGTAATAGTTACAGGAATGCACTTGATTTTCCGCAGATTGGAAAGTAGATTCTTATTTCCAAACTGCGAAAATCAAGTGTGCATTCCTGTAACTATTTTTAACTGAGGTCTGTGTATAGAACTTGGTATTTATTAAGATCTCACTTTTTATAGGCGAAGCATTCAAACATTATCGAACTTGGCAGCCTT
Organism: Phthorimaea operculella; assembly: GCA_024500475.1. Taxonomy (NCBI): domain Eukaryota; kingdom Metazoa; phylum Arthropoda; class Insecta; order Lepidoptera; family Gelechiidae; genus Phthorimaea; species Phthorimaea operculella. Next base: position 173,513 of record JANFCV010000373.1, on the reverse strand, counting down.
TCACATTTATGTTTTGGGTGGGATTTCATTTATTTTTGTAAGGTTTATTTTCTTTTTTCTTATGATTAAGTTAGGTAAGGAAATCTCATTTATACTTTACATTGACTAAATACAAATCTTCGTAACGAATTTTAGGTCGGTACGACGATTGGAAGATATAGATAATTTTTTGTTTTAGTTCCTTAGGGTTATGAATTTACACCTTCATTATTTTAAAACCGACTCACACTTGGCCATTTTCAGATTTTTCCTTTACCTTGACCTAAAGACCTACCTCCATGCCAAATTTCAAGTCAATACGACCATTGGAAGTGGTCTAGGTTTTGATGTGAGTCAGTCAGTCAGTCAGTCAGTCAGTCAGTCAGTGAGTGTATAGTAAAATAGCGATTTTCTGACGTCAATATCTCAAGACCTACAATAGGTACATTAATGAAATTTGTATTTTAGATAAGTAAGTAGATCTCGACAGATGCCAGAAATTTCATATGCGTAGATAAAATAGATTTTGAGTTATAGGTGGGTCGAACTTGGCCCGAAATGGTTCGTGTAATATAACCCACGGCCGGTGTGTCGCTTTTTTTGCTCGAACTTGGCGGACACACTGCCGTGTGTCTAGATTCAAGAGAGTTTTTTACGTATTTCAATAGTCTGCTACCTATCAGATATCCTAGTAATTCTAGTCTAGGTATCTTGAGATCATCTTTATCTTCTACAGGTGCTATTCTGGATTTTGACATCATGAGTTTTATGTCTGGTTGGCCCTGGAAATATGACACTAGATAGACTATTGCAGCATATGCGTTCTTAGAAGCATCTGTGAAGCAGTGTAATTCGTATGTCATCTCTGTTTTTAGCTTTAATATGACCGGCATATCTAGGAATGGTTATCTCTTTGCTGATTTCAAGCCTTCTAAAACCTTCCTCCACGTAACTAGACAATCTAGTGGCAATACAGCATCCCATTTTATTTTTCTTGTACATAATTCTTGAAACAGCATCTTCGCTGGCAACACAATCGGTGAAACAAACCCATATGGGTCATAGAGACGTGCTAAAGTTTTGAGAACATCCTCTTTGTTATATTCTCAACTTCGTTGTCTTTAATGATGTCATAATGGAACTTAATTTCCAAAACGTCTTTATCTAAATTCCAAATCAATCCTAGAAGTTTTATTTCTCCTTTGTTTGTCTTTATACTCCTCAGGTATTTTATCCAAAAGTCTCGATTGTTAGAAGCAAAGTCTCGAATATTCATTGATAGCTCGTTGAATGATGCCTTCGTAACTTTGTACAATTGCACCGCCTCTTCTACTGTGTCTGCATTGGTGACTAGGTTATCTACATAACATCTGTCTGCAATTTTTTTGAGAAGTTCTTCGTTTGTCTGTGACATATGGTATCTGATAGTCGCTGTGAGTAAGAAAGGGCTTGCTATGAATCCGAAGGGTACTCTGCAGAATCTCATATGTACCAAATTCTCCTCTGTAATTTCTCTGTTGCAATCTTTCACCCATAGGAACCTAGTGACATCTCTGTCTTCTTCTTGAAGGCCTACTTGGAGAAATGCCTTCTCAACATCGGCTACAATACCAATCTTGCCTGTTCTAAACTTCAGTATCAGTGCCGTCAAATCTTCCAACATAGAAGGACCCTTATACATGTTTTCATTCAGACTAAGTTGATCCTTTGACTTGGCTGTTGCGTCGTAAACTATCCTCCCTCGCTTTCCTTCTTGTTTTATTATATGGTGTGGCGTATAGTAAAATGGAGGAGTCGTTTGTTGTGACAACGGAGCTTGAGGTTCGAATATCTCAATTATACCTGCCTCAAGTTGGCTCTTCAAGATATCTTCATATTCTTCAAGCATTCTTTTATCTAACCGACGAATCAAACTTTTCAATCTTCCTAGAGCTAGTCCATAATTTGTTGGAAGACTTGGAGGATAATGTGTCCACGACCATTTTACATAATACCTGCCGCCTTCATATTTGACTGTGTTGTTAAAGTGTTGCACTGCTTCTTCTTGCTGCGTAACTTTCGGTGAATCAATGATTCCAATGCTTTCTAACGTCCACAGAAATTTCATATCAATATCTCTTAGTGGCAGGTCTGGCTCTGTGAAGTATGGGCAGCTAGATTCATGACATTGACAGTAAGTTATTATTGATAGGGTGTTCTCCTCCTCGTTAGTCTGTATGCTATTCGTAACAGTCCAGCCGAAATCAGTGTCAACATAGTATATCTCCTGTTGATTCATTGTTGTTTTGACAATCTTTCTTATAAATAAATGAATAGAAGTAATTCATTCCTATGAGTATGTCTACTGCTTCTCCCATAGAGCCATCATCCGCTACAATATCAATAGTATTTGACGTTTGAATTTTCGGGTTGATAAGCGCCCAGTTATGAATGGTACTACATTAGCTCTAACGTCTCTTTGTATGTTGCGTCTGGTCAGCAAGCTCACTTCTACCGATGGACTATTGGTTTCGGTTGGACTGTCTGATCCGAAAGTAAAAATTTGCAACAAATCTTCTGAATCCGGCACTAAATCAAGTTCTTTTGCTAATTTTGCTGTAATATAACTACGCTGACTACCGGAGTCTAAGAACAAGCGGCATGTATGGTATTGTTGAGTCCTTTTATTCTTGATTTTTATTATTGCCGTCTGTAAATGAGAGACATCATTAATACTGAATACATTAGATTTTATATTTTCTGGATCATCTATAATACTCTTACCCTTGTCTTGAGACGGATTTTCCTTTTCTGTGACAAGTTCCCTTTTATCATTTTTTCCTTTTAGCTTGAAACAAAGTGCTCTATGGTGATGACCTTTACAGTGATAGCATATTGTACGCTTGTTACATTTTGCTGCATAATGTCCAGGACGAAAGCATAAAAACATAGACGTTTCACAGTAAGCCTTTTCTTCCTTTGGCTTATCGCACTATATTCTTTGCACTGGTCCTCGAAGTGGTCGCCATTGCAAAATGTACATTGTTTACGCCTCTTCTTTGCTTCATGCGGCCTATCTTTATTTCCGTTAAACTTTCGTTTCAGTGTTGATTTATTTACCGTTTTAACCTGTAATACATCTGTGGTTGAACCATTATTGGGTGACACATTTAAATTTTCCTTTGCCCTTTATTTAGATGAGATTATCCTTTCTAAAGTCTCTAATATAGCATCTATCGTTTTCTCTTCTGGTAAAAGCAAATTCAGCTCATATCTTATGCTTTCAGGAAATTTGTTACAAACAGAACTTCTAAAAATTTCCTGTTATATCTTCGCCATAACTTTGCAAGATCCTCATGTGTTTCTTGATAGAATCTAATGTGACTCTTAAACTGTGCTCCTTGGCAGTTTCTAAATCATGAATTGCCTTGTAATGTGCATCTACAATAAGGTCCTTATTGCCAATCGTTTCTTTAGCATCTCTAATGCTATGTCGTAGTTTTCATTAGTAATATTTAATCCTCTCAAAGCTTCTAAAGCACTTTCTTGTATGCAACTGTATAAATAAGTTAGCTTCACACTATTGTCCAGTCTTCGGTTGTGAACTGCGTTCTCAAATGTAGCCCAAAATTCAGGCCACTTTTCAATTTTCCCATCAAACTTTGTCAATTCTAACTTTGGTAGTTTAGAAGACGTAGTAGGTGCCATTGCAATGCTCTTTCTAAAGTGTCTAATTCTGCTAATACACCTTCTGCTTCCATCTGGAGTTTGATGTATTCTTCTTGTATTGCTGCGTCATCTTCTTTATAAAATTCTGCCACACGGAGAGTTTCCATTTCGAACCCGTTTAAAATTGTTTTCAGTCTTAAACGAGCTTCAGTTACTTCGCAGGTATACACCTGTCCTTCTTCTAATTTTGCTGCAGTTGTTTAACAAACTGGATCTGTGCCACGAGGGCATCGTGTCTTGCTTTGACTCTTATTCGACAAGCTTGTTCCATATTGTAGGGCCAGGCTCAAGGCTGCGAATGAAATCTGGATCACCCGTTTTCGCTGGACGCTGATTGTATTTCTTTCTGTGTCCACTGCTTGCGCCTTTTGTTGCTTGGCCGCCGCCTGCGCAGCCTTATTTTTAGGGGAGTGTCGCTGAAATATTCACCTCAAAGGACCTTTTATCAATCGTGTATTAATGAGACACAAACCCCATCTTAACCCAAGCAGTGGTTATACACGATTTGTGATGAAGTTAGTGGTAATTTTCTCCAACGCTATCATTGTGTTACATTGTTCAAAATGGCGATCATAGCATCAAACTTGCTTCTCTAAAAATATTATCAAAATAAACTTTAAACACAACCCCAACAATATCTCTTATTATTTACATATTCCTGAGCACAAATACACAATTTTCTTCAATTTATCTGATATTTACCTTTTATTTTGGAAAATCCTCGTGAACAGCACCTCACCGTTGAAAATAAATTTAACAAGGGACTAAACAAAAACAACAAACAAGGGACGCTATCTATCAGACTTCAATTAGACACACTTTCGGTCCACTTAAGGTGTGTTTACATTGTATCAAAAATAAATGATAAACCATTAATCTATGATTTATGATTATGACTTTTGCCTTTGCGTCGTCGAACGATTTTCTTTAAAATATACACAAAATTAAAATCTTATCCGAAATCAAAGCACCATCTGATAAGCCTTTTCGTAGTGCTACGATAAAGTTCAGGGCGCAATGTCCAACCTGCACCAAACGGAGAACGACTCTCAACATATTACAAACTTATGAAAAAACGAAACAGAAAACACCACATAGAGATAACCAGCGCCAAAACAAATGTCTAAATGTCACTTTTATCCCCACAAAACGAACACCACACCGGCACTCCTTTGTACCATCATTCATCCGCCAGATAATGTTAGTCATTATAGAAACATCCCAAGAAATTTCGGACTTATTACGTGAGAAATCACAGCCAAATTTAATCCTCGGCTATATAAAAAAACGCATAAAACAATCATGAGTTTACTTATGAAATTAATACAGTGTAACATACCCTTAATTCAATAGCCTGTCATCTGACCGGAAATTAGAATGAACGAAACACGAAAGAAAAAGCACATTGTCTATGGTAACCGATACGTTTCGTTTCACGCAAAACGGCGGTAAAATATGAAATGTCAAATCTTACAGTACGAAAATAAAACAACAACAAACGCAAATTTATTATTTCTTTATTGAATGTGTGTATGAAGGGATAATAAAACCATCCTATCATTTCAAAACGTATATTAGTAGCAATTCATTCAATTAAAGCGGGATAAAGGGAATAATTAGTAGATAAGTACGGCTTGTACTCCATTAATTACTATGTCACTCTCTTTCCTATAGCAAACTGTTCCAACTCTGTCCCCGTGGCTTGATAGACTTCACTATCAACAAACGGGGCACCTCTCTTGTGAAATTTCTGAGTTACTCAACCATTGTTGATCCAAACTATGTCAACAATATGATCCCAGCACCTCCACCAATTTATGTCGCGGAGTTACATCTATTACTCAGGACATAAGAATATATTAAGACAAAAGGCTATGGGAACTTAATCTGAGAGCAGAACTTTGAACACATACAAATGGGACAACACTGTGACAGTCATGAGATGCTGTCCACCAAGTCCATTACTACTTACTACGCAATGTAGTACTGTCTGAGAGCCATCAACGATGGAATGGGCAATTGTTGTAGCCCATGCTTACTCTCTGCACGGAAGCCAGATAAATCTAGTCTAGTGAGACCCCTGCCTTGCACAGGGTTGACTTAAACTCACTCCTTCCGTTCGGGGACCACAGAGCCGCCTGTCTAGGTACTATGTGGCACTGTTGTGCCACCGTCAGGACTCCAAACCACCCCTACATCCTGCACCCAAGCCGCTCAAATAGAATATCTCACACTTGTAATAAATCGGATCCGATCTGCCATGGCTACCTATCAACTCTCTAGTACTAGGGTCTAACCTCTGATCTGATCGGCCAAAGGCCATCTGACCCCTATTGAGATATTCTAGGTCCATGCTCTGCGGTCACTGTTCTTAAACTACCCACTTGATATGGTAGACTACATCTCATGACCGCTTACTACCTTTATTACTGTAGATTCTGGCACTCACCAAGGTGATCCTGAGTCTCCTTGTATGACTTACTGGACCCAGCACTACCATGTCCTGGTTTCTGTATCCACACTCCACTCATTTTACAGAGGTTCACTCTACCTCTCTCTGCCCTTGTTATGTTTCTTCTAACTGTCAAAGTCAGACCATAGAGTATCATTATTACTTCATAATTTGTTACTGTCACAAAAAGACCATGGAGTTAAGTAGACACTTACCAGCTTGATGAGCTCGCGGTTCTCCGCGACAATAAAAACTCAAATAAAAATGTATCTATTTGTTTGCGCATGCAGCCTAAAAGGAAATTAACAAAGGTACGTAAGTTATCGATAAACGATTGATTATTACCTGGGATGACATGGATATAGCATTTCGGATACGGATTCGGATAAGGATATTGAAAAATTATTAAATCGGATACGGACACAGAGCACCAAAATGTCTATAATAGTGACTTTAACGGGTCTTATCGCGATAGTTTTTTAGGTAAATAAGCGATTTACCTGGAAACTCGACGTTTCGACTGGGTTTCACCAGTCGTGGTCGCGAGCAGACTGAAGTAGCAGCGAGTTGTCATCAGGGCGGTGGGCAACTAGATTTTCTGCTACCCACATATTGTCTTAATAATCTGGTGCCAACCATTGGATCGAGCTTCATGCCCCAAAAGTCCTCTCTGTGGAACGTCACTATTACTCCAGAGTGGTGAGGGAGGCAATAGAAATCAAAAAGAACGGAGGACGGATTTAAATTGTCTACAACATGGAGTCCGGTAATAGACAAAATAAAAACGCGCGATTCACCATCGGACCGATCGTCGGACATTGTGAGTGTTGTGTGCCGGCCTAATGTGTAATGTTTACAAACAATTTAAATTATTAAGACAATATGTGGGTAGCAGAAAATCTAGTTGCCCACCGCCCTGATGACAACTCGCTGCTACTTCAGTCTGCTCGCGACCACGACTGGTGAAACCCAGTCGAAACGTCGAGTTTCCAGGTAAATCGCTTATTTACCTAAAAAACTATCGCGATAAGACCCGTTAAAGTCATTATTATGTGTGAAAGTAATCGCGAGTGCTTTAAAAGTTACACCAAAATGTCATTCGCGGCCCCCTGCGCGAAAATGGTTTCTTTGTCTATGAATACGGATATAAAAATATTACTGATTGTCTGCAAGTTCAAAATCATCGTCTGCATCGTCACTTAACATCAGGTGAGATTGCGGACAAATGCTTACCCATTATTTATAAAAAAAAAGAAAAATGTAAAATATTGCTATTTTGTTGCTGTATGGTTACCAACCGCAAATAGAAAAACACATTTTTTTTTTCTGAATCGTTTCAGAGTACAGTATTCGTTAGAGTTTTCATTGTAACTTCAGATTGTCAGCTATATTCCACATTTTTCAAATTTTTTTTGCGTTTATACTTTAGAAGTTAAAGCTGGAACAAATTATGGGTCAAAAACGCCCCTTTTAAAAACAAGTATCTCGTGACAGAAACATTTTAGTGACTTTGTTTCAAAGAAACCTCTCCTTAATTTTAAAAGACCTATTCAAAGATACGCTACTCAGTATTACAGGAGAAAAAATATTTTTTGCCCCCCTTTCACTTATACCTATAGGAGGGGGTCCAAAAAACATTTAAACGATTTCATTTCTCAAAATTTCTATATTTGGGGAAACACGATCTATCTTTTCACCAAATTTCATGTCGATAGCTCTAAAACTGACGAAGATATGAGGGCGCGACATACAGACAGACAGACAGACTTGACGAATTGCTAAGGGTTTCTAGTAGACTACGAAACCTTTAAAATGAACGAACTAACTCGACCACTTCGTACGGGACAGCTAAATATTATTTCTCAATTTTCCAGGCGCCGGGTTCTGCAAAGTTTGCGTACTTACTTAAAAATAACCCATTACGTGTAGTATGTTTTGAAATTCATTGAAACCATAATATTCCAGAAAGAGATCGCGCGACTAGGCGGCGGCGCGATGGCGGCCGTTTGGGAGGTGGCCACCGGGATGACTTTGGAACTCAGTCTTGAGATGAATAACAAACTCCAGGCTGTTTTAGAAGACGCCCTACTCAAGAATATCACTTTGAAGGTAACACTTCTGACTACAAATGCCTGAAAAATATATGTTAACGTACCTTCCGAAGCACTTTAACTATGCTAGGAGGAGGTCAAGAGGACGAAGGAACTATCCCACTTCTGAACACAAATACGAAAAAATATCAACATGAGACGTACCCTTCGAAACGCAGAATTACCCATTGTTAGTTTTGACTCTCTAAAAGTTAGCAAACCTATCCACTTGAAGATCAAAACATGGGGTGATGCTGGTCTAACTTATTACCTATTGTTGTTTAAAATGTTATACTTCTTTTTCAGGAAAACATGGACACCCTCGGCGAAGAGATAGCAAGGTTAAAAGGACAAATGAATTCTGAAAATAAATCATAAATGTACCTAAATGTATAGAAATAGAGGATGGTACGGAACGACCCACTTCCCCAAAAACCAGTTTGAACTGAACCAATTTCCCTAATGACCAAAGTACAAAGCCTAAAAAAATGGAATTCGTACACAAAAAAGCAAATTTTTAGGGAGAATTTCTGTTTTAGGCTTTAAACTTTGATCCTTTACGTAAGATTTCAGTTGTATATTGAGATTAGCGTTTTTGGTACCATCCTGTATAGTTTAGAGGCCAACCTAGCTGTTTCACCCGCTTGTAATCGGTTTCCCGTGGGAATATTTTCGCGTAGTAAAAAGTGGCCTATTTTTGAAAGTGGTCCAGAAGAAGTTTCGGGGTTTATCTAATACATACAAACAATCTATCTAGATGTCGCTAGATCGTCGCTTAGAGATGAGCATCAAGAGATAGAAAATTTGGTATTCATCGACCGGTGCATCGATAGCTCAGTGGCAGAGCGGTGGGCGTTTACCCATGCGGCCCGGGTTCGATCCCCGGTCGATGCATAACATTTTTTCTATTTCTTATTTTCACTTACATACAAACAAACAACAAATCTTCCTCTTATAATATTAGTGTAAATGTAGATATATTCTTAAGAGCATCAATTGACAATGGCTAGGAAAATGACTTACGAATTTGATGTAAAATTATAATTATAACTGAAATCAATTGTAGACTAAGAGCCGGCGCAGAAATTAATAATATATGTGAAACAAGATTCGAATCTATGAGCAATTCCTTTGCTAGCTCTGAAACTATTATAAAAAATCTTATTATAAAATAACTTATCTTATCTACTCTACAAATATGAATTCCTGATATGTGATTGAATTGTTAATGACTTTATTATTTAAATGCATTTAATTATCTGTACATTCCAAAATTATGACTATGACTATTCCTGTAAAAATGTATTTAAGTTAGTTGGCCTAAATTATTTTCTGTTCTTTTAAATTTGATATTCCCACGTTGACAATGTCATTCTATAAGGTCCTATTAAATTCACTGCAAATATTTCCAGGGTATAGTCTACTCGTGAAACTAACTTAAAAGTAACATTTTCCGGAATATGAAAAAATGTTGGACCTCCCATACAAACTGACACATGTTTTGGACATTTTTGTATGGGAGGTCCAAAATATTTTTCATAATTGGAAAAGTTACAAAGAAAAGTTCTTCAGTTTCACTAGTAGTAGATACACTGATAATATTTGTAGTGTATTTAATAGGACCTATATACAAAATCTGACGTTATCTAAGGGAGTGACATTATCATCGCGGCACTATCTTAGCGAATATTTTTATATAACGTTAATAAGTATGTAACATACACAAAAACTATGCAAGGTGTAAGCGATAGGTCTCCGAAAACTGATAGCGTGAATGTAGTAAACTGAACAACTTTCCCCAAAAAACATAATGTCAGGAAATGGCAAAAATGTTTTACCTTATAGTCATGGTCCTTAGCAAAAAAATACTGTTTTGCCGGCACAGTTGATGCCGCTTTGCTCAGTGATACTAGGGACCTATGTGAATGATTCCATCCGAGGAAATGAAAAATCCATCCACTGGATTTCAAGATGGCGGACCTTCGTTTTTTTGTATGGCACTAAAAAAATAATTCTTCTGGAGCCCATCGTGTGGGGTATCAAATGAAAGGGCTAGACGAGACAATTTCAAAAATATATCGTTTTAATACATTTCAGTTGCCCTCTTAGAAAAAAATCAACATACATTTTTAAAAGTAGTCAAAACATGCCAAGTTTAAGGTCCAGTAGGTACAAAATGGCTGACATATAGTTTCATAAAAGTATGCCAAATGATCCACCATATCCTTAAATCTAACGTGACGAAAGGAATTTTGAAAATAATAAGATTTAATGTATATTTTGCAATGGAAAGTAGATCATTGGGAACTGCAGTAGGTTATTAAGAACTGCTTGTGCGCGTCCATAAATGTATAAGATGCAATTCTCATCATGATTGCTTTTACACTTAAAGCTAGATTATGATGTGCCGGATCATTTTGAATCTTCGCACGGTTGTGCCCCGCCAAGTCGAGTAAAAGTGGCTTTGCTGTACCATATTTCTCTTAAAGCAGTTTCGGCCAAAGTTGAGACCCTTTTAACGATATGTTGGATAAAATAGAAATATTCAATTTAGCAGATATAGAAGCTTCTAATCTAAATGGAGTAAAATACTTAAGTTTAAGAATAGAAAAAAAAACAATTAACTATGTGATTCTATGTGAATACACAGGATTACCATTTTAAATTTACAGCGAAACAGCATTCATTGCAGTTTTAATTGTAGAATCATGTTAGTGTTTAGTGTATAAATATGAAATACAATGATTCGAAAGTTGTTTCGTACCGACGACGTCGTGGATTGCACAACGTTTCTGGTGGAGTGGCGGACTTGGCTGTCTTTAACAAAATATATCTTGCAAGTAGTAAATATATGATTATTTGTTTTTGCAATTATTTAATTTTGGTTCTCAAATAGGCCATATTTGACAACTGTCAGATATAAGGTTATTTTCTTGATGATGTGTTTTTGGTATGGGCTGTCAATATGGCCCATTGGAACGACCGTACTCAAAGTCAACATTTTATGTACGAAAACTCTCATTTTTTGCGGTAGATGTACCTAATGAGTGGTGAGACTTGCTTTTTTGTGAGTTGCGTTTTGATGGTATCTCATATCTTTACATAAGGCTTTTTTGATCTCAATTCATTCATATATACCTAGGTACGTGTAATCTAAAGTGCTTTAGAAGTTTTATGGTCCGTCGAATGAGTAAACAGATTTAAGGAATTGAATGATTTTTGAAATATTGAATGTTTATTTAATGACTGTTTGGGTCCTTAACACACAGGTTTCAATGTTGTCCAAAATATCGTTGTTTTGGGCGTCGAAGTTGGCCTGAACTGTTTCAAGAGAAACAATTTTATTTAATTTAATCATTTATTGCAGGTACCTACACAAACAAATACAGGACAAATACAAAAATAAAAACGGTACAGCAGGCACTACTTATGTATTTCTAACATGAATTTTTCTTACAGGCCTACTAAACTGAGATAGCATTCATGAGTAGAGCAACATGATACCTATGGCTTTTTACTCAACTTGGCGGGGTACAACCGTGCCTGCAGATTCAAAATGATCCGGCACATCATAATCTAGCTTTAAGTGTCAAAGCAATCATGAGAAGAATTACATCTTAAATATTTGTGAAGGCGCACAAGCAGTTCTTACTAACCTACTGCAGTTTCCAACGATCTACTTTCCATTGCAAAACATACATTAAATCTTATTATTTTCAAAATTCCTTTCGTTACGTTAGAGTTGAGGATATGGTGGATCATTTGGCATACTTTTATGAAACTATATGTCAGCCATTTTGTACCTACTGGACCTCAAACTTGGCATGTTTTAGCTACTTTAAAAAAATTTACTTGATTTTTTTCTAAGAGGGCAACTGAAATGTATTAAAACGATATATTTTTGAAATTGTCTCGTCTAGCCTTTTCATTTGATACCCCACACGATGGGCTCCAGAAGAATTATTTTTAGTGCCATACAAAAACGAAGGTCCGCCATCTTGAAATCCAGTGGATGGATTTATTTATTTCCTCGGATGGAATCATTCACAATGGTCCCTAGTATCACTGAGCAAAGCGGCATCAACTGTGCCGGCAAAACAGCTTTCGGGTGATATTTGACCGTACCCGCTTAGACTATTAACTGCATTCATTATGGGAAGTGAAAATAATATCGTTGGCTGTTTTTTTTTTCCTTATGATAAGTTCTGTTTCGTGGCCTTAATGCAAGTTATCAGGCGCAAACTCCACAGTGGAGACGCGCGACGCAACGCGCAACATGACGTCTGTCAGACATCGCCAGCCGTCATCGATGCGACGCTCGTCTCACGTGTAGCTTTTGCTCTTCGGTTTTATACATTTTATATGGAAACGGTTTCAAGCGTAGCGATGTCGCACGATCACTTGTTTGACAGATGCCATCCCGCGCGTCACGACGCAAGTGCCTTAGTATTTGGTGACCTGAAGTTATACCTTGTAGAAACTTAAATAAATTCCAGATAAAACTATAAGACATTACCAGGAGTAACAGAAAGGGTATAACAAGCCGAAAGGAGGTCAAAAGTAAGAAATTGGGTTTCCTATACAAAATCGCCGATCAGCTGATTGATTTTATGAGAGGTCGAATTTTTTTATCTTTCGTCTCATGTTCCATGGGGAAAGTTGTTCAGTTTCATGAGTACCTTGACCTCCTTTCGGCTTGTTTTGTTACTCCCTGTATAATGGGTTTAAACTCGCAGTAGGTGTACATCTAGCACCCTATATTAAACCCGTAGTGGTAATAATAACCACGGAACAAAAATCAAATTCCAGATACCTCTGTATTATTAATGTAACTATTATTTGTGCTATTATTCTGATAGTTGTGTTGTATTTTAATCGTAAATCATAATAAATATGTAGTATGTGGTTGGTTGTTTATTATCAATCAATTTTTTACACCATGTAAAAAATTGATGAAAATATTTCAAGGGAGAACCAGCCCAGCCCATGAAATTGAACAACTTTTGCACTAAGAAACTTAGGCATAGAAAGTTAGGTTACTTTCGAGTAGGCCATATTTGACAGCTGTCAATATTATCATGTTATTGCTATGACATAAGGTTTATTTTTTTCTTTGTGTACAAGTCTTCTGGTATGGGTTTGACAACAGTCAAATATGGCCTATTATAACGGCCGTACTTTAGGTCAAAAATGCAAACAATGTTTTGAGCTGCCAATAATGCAAAAGTTGTCAGACTAAGCATATTTTTCTTTTGGCCTATTACGTTCTTTGGGGTAAATTGCTTTGTTTCATGCTATCCCGTGAAATAGTTTCAACAACTTTTGCACCCATGTATGCGTGGTAAGATAAATATGAAAAAGTATTTGTTATTTATCAAAGATATATGAATAAAAGTTTATTCTGCAAATCAAAATATCTTTTTATTTTTTAATATTTGGCCGTGTGGTGCTGGCTTAGAATAGCTTCGCCCTGTTTCCAGCATGTTGTTTAGTTTTTTACTAAGTACCTACTTTTGATTTAAGAATTTAAAACAATAGGGGAGCGTTAGGTCGTTGTCGTTTTGCAACTTTGACGTTTGCAAAAACAATGACGTTCAGCAATAGAAAATAATAAATAAAGACAACACATTACTATTTTAATGCATTTATTTCGTTTCTCATAACAAAAATATATTTACAATACATACGTACACTGATAGTCCTAGCGGTAGTTCCAAACTTGCTGCACCTGAGAGAAGAGTTCTGAAATTTGGTACACTTAATCTTTAGGGTAAAGGAATCGATTCTTTTAACTCAATACTTTTCTCTCTGACTATACCTTATTATGGTGGAACTATGTGGAAGACGTATCCCCCCTAGTAGAAAAGAAAGGAAAAAAAATCCGCTCTTCCCTACTAGGGGGGATAGGCCAGTAGGGATAGGTGGAACAGGCGGATTTGACCCGTAGTACACAATTTTAAAAAAATCCTGCAAGGAGTTATGACGTCATCTTTTTTTTGTATGGAAAAAAAAAAACTTTTTGTTTTAAAACTTATCGTGCGTGGTATCAAATGCAAGGTCTTGCTAACCCAATTCTAAAAATATATCACATTATTATAATTAAGTCATTTGTTTCAAATTAAATAGGAAATAATTTTCGAAACATGCCAAGTTTGTTTATTATATTATCTGTGCTGATACCAATAAGTATAAATTGCAAAAAGAATTTGTCCCAAAATGCCAGAAATTTGAAATGTACTGATCTCAAAATGACTGAATCAAAAATTACACTATTTCCATATACATACTCTACTTAAGTATTTTTCTTGCATTTGACAATGCAACTCTTTAGTAAAGATAAAAACAAAAGTGTTAGTTGTCAAGTAATGTCACTGAATTTTTTTTTAAGAAATTTAGGCATAGATAATGCGATTTCTTTGGAGGTACCACTTGATTTGGTTTGATAGATGACATTCAGGCATTATGGGATCAAGCTATTTTGGTACTTACTAGTACGTTTTGAGGAAAAGACGATATGACCTTCAGTTGTTATAAAATATATGCAAATTAAATTTCCGGCATTATGATTTTCAGTCCTATTGACTTGCTGCACATTTTGGGATTCAGTCCTTATAGACCGGAAGGAGTGCAACGCAGTATAACATGCAGAAAAAGGACACTTGAAGCACAGAAGACTCGCCGCCCACGCCGAGCCCAAACCAAACGAAAAGCAGTGCTTTCAATCGATTTAAAGGAGAAACACCAGAGAAACCTAGTGGCTATTGATACCCAAGCATCTAAAGCATTTTTGGCTGGGATTTGCATGCATGGTAAAATAAATCAGAAAGTAAAGACACCCGGCGCGTCACGATTCCAGTAAACATAGCTACATTAGCTACTACATAATATGTTCGTTTCCTTTTCTTGATATGTAAAATGATAAATAAATTGTGCTGCTGAAACCAGGGCCTTTCTATTTTGCAAATAAACAACAAAAGCGAGCATTAGAACAATGTCCTTATTAACCCGGCGACGTTGACGCCGGGTAATATTTACCCGAGGCGGTTTTAAAAGGCAATATCTATTTTTCCTGGCGTCCATCTTACTCATCCGTCAGTATAGCTGGAGATACAACAACCCTCTATTTAGCCCATTATTGACATCAGATTTGTGCCGTTCGTGTAGAGAGATACAAGTGTTTAAATCCAAAACGGGTAAGTTCTACCCGGCGTCATTGTCGGTGTAGTGTGTTCATGACATATTTTTTGTTCGTGTTTTCGGTAGCTTTTGTAGGTAATTTTGTTTATTATTTTAGTTTAGGTTAAAAATGGCTTTAGATCACTAAGATCACCTTTTTTAGAAGATAAGATGATTATTTTCGAAAATAAAGCTAAATATCCTCCCAAAAATGATTTTCTACGAAACGTCACGACTTTCAAGCTGGTTTTTCTACTATATATGAAAAACAGATAAAACAGTTGTTTTTTGTCCTAAATCAATACCATCTTTTATTAAATTAAGTGTATAAAGGTCTTTTCTTTCATAATTAATAAAAATATAATGTGAATCATAAATAAACGGTTGGATTTGTTGCAAAATAAAATCCGGGTAAAATTTACCCGATGTCATCGTCCGTGTAACTTTTTTCACGTCATCGGCGCCGGGTTAAAATAATCCATAATGATATCTATAGATCATATTCATAAGATAATTATCAACAAAAGACAAAATAGCGATACTGACGATCAATAGATGGCGCTGTTTATTTTTGAAACAGGGGTACCTATTACCTAAATAAATCGTGGTGTTCGTGCAAAACATAGAAATCGCATGAGAGATCTACATGAGACATTTGCTCAAATATATCGCAATAGGTAGGTACCTACATTTCGGCAGCTCATTTAGAAAAACACGAAGTTACTTTTTTAAATGATTTACAACAAGCCAAGCTTGGAGCCCTTTAGCACCCTCTAGGTACAAAATTGCTGACATATTATATTTGTTAAAAATACGCCTAATGATTCACCATATCCTAAATATCACCATAACACCACAGTTTAAACTAACCTTATAATAGATTTTAGCGGTTGTCTACAACAGTCAAAATATCGAAAAATTTATAAAATTTGTAATGATATAATCGAATCCCAAAATATTGCAATACTCGTACAATACAAAACGATATATTGTACTTTTACATCATAAGATAATAATATCTAAGTTATAATTTCGAAAATAGTTATTATGAAAATTTAATCCATGGTTAAAAGAAATCCCTCAAGTTTTCAACAGATGTCGCTGTTAGTTTACAAAAAACTTTGAAGAAAGGGATGTAGCAACGATTTTTGGAAAATGAAACTCCCAAATTTTTGCTCTTTTGCAGGTAGGTAGGTAGGTATAAGATTCCGTTTAACAAGTAGAACTGCACTTTAATAGGAACCCACGCGCCATATTCTGATATAGATAAGTCTTGGATGAAGCTAGGTATACAGGGGGTGTTAGGAAAAGCAGTACGTTCCTTCAAACCACACGTTTTATAGGTGTGATTAATTATCTTAAAGGTGTTCAAACAATTTATAAAAAACTATTAGAAGATAATATTTTTCAAAAACGTTCAACTAAATTATTCTACCCTACAACACAGTGCACTGTACTGTGTCTGTACAGTGAATTACGGCTCGGATAACTTTGCACCGTTCCTTCGCCGATCTACAAAGGTGCAACCGCAACTGTAGTATGAGACCGGAACGATCTGCTGTTTAAAAATACAGTTTAAGTAAATTATGAATGCACGACTTTTACTAACGACGCTAGCCAATACTTACTTTGTGCTAACACCCTCTAAATGTCGCAGTACGATGGCAGAATGAAGATTTTTAATCTATGGCAAAAAAAGCCGGCATATGGCAAAATCGTAGACCCTATCAGCCATGGTCCGAAGAAGATCCAGTATTCGTTTGGTAATAAGGCTTTTATTTTGGTTCGGGGGTACTAGAAAATACGTCGGGGGCTGCTATTAATATTTAAAACTTCGACACAGCCCCCAACGTATTTTCTAGTGTTATTTATTTACTAAAGAAGTTAATTATACCTAAACTACGAAATATGTAACTAAGAGTGTATGAGGGCATCCAATATCATCTGATTGGACATTTACAAACACTAGGAGTACAATACATCGAATTTCACATTGTTTATCTGAGAAACTTTCGAGCAGGGTTGTTGCGGATGCAGATTTTTTCACATCCGCGGATGCGGATGCGGATGCGGATTTCTGGGGGCACACATCCGCGGATGCGGATGCGGATGTGTACAAAAACTAAAGTTTTCGGAAAAAATTTAAAAGACAAGTCAAATAAGCAGTAATTATAAATCTTTTAAAGCAACACTTACTTCACTTGACGTAATTGTTACCTACGTAAACAATTACAACACAAAATTACAATAATTAAATCAAAAAACTTGATATTAAGAAGAAAACAAACGAGCACGTCAAATCTTGTCACTACACAACACAAAAACAAAAGTGAGGCGCGGGGCTTCCCCGGCGAATAACAGACACCGAAATTAAAATGATTGATTACTTATTGGTCAATTAACACGAGCGCGCGACACGCGCCAATCGCCGGACCCGCCCCTTTCTTTCTTGTCCCTACCTGCTTCACATCCGCATTCGCATCAGCTCCGCATCGATTTTTGCGGATGCGGATGCGGATGCGGATGTCTAAATTGATGCGAATGTTCCGCGTATGCGGATGCGGATGCGGATATTCGCAACATCCCTGCTTTCGAGTATCGATGCAACACGCCATCTATACACGATTTAAAGAACGTTGTACTGACAGTTCCTCACTGTCTCTTATTTATCTATCACATACATTATTAAAGTCGGGGATTTCAAAATTTTCAACATCACTTTACCGTCGTGGGTAATTTCAGATTTTTTTAATTTTGTTTTTATTTTACTTTATTTAAAGAGGATAGGTTTAATTAGGTACAAATATTTTAAAGGCTTATTTTACTCACAAAAGTGAACATATTTTCATCAATTATGAAAAAAATATTGGACTTCTTATACAAACATGTTGAAAAAGTTCATCACGGGAAATAGTGGAAGAGCCGACTGCAGAAATGCCTATCTCAGGTGCCACAATAGGCTAACTTGAGAGCGTTAACTGACACGTAAACAAGTCAAAGACGTAGGTTTGCCAGAGCCAATCCTGCCAAAAGATGAAAATAATCGTTATTTTTAATATTTTTTCATCTGTAAAATTTATGTCTAAAAGTACCCGAATCAAAGTGCTGGCATCAGTTTACCATTGATAAATTATGTAAAAAAAAACTGGGTCTGCCACTGCGACGATAAGATTTATTAAGGGTTCAAGAAGGTCACTTTAGGAGCGGTCTGCCAAGCACTTCCAGCAGAGTGTACCCTGGCAGACCAAGTTATTTTTACGTAATTTAACATGGTAAAGTGATGCCAGCAATTTGATTCGGGTACTATTAGACATAAATTTTACAGATGAAAAAATATTAAAAAATAACGATTATTTTCATCTTTTGGCAGGATTGGCTCTGGCAGACCTACGTCTTTCGACTTGTTTACGTGTCAGTTAACGTTCTAAAGTTAGCCTTTTGTGGTACTCGATGAGATAGGCATTTCTGCGGTCGGCTCTCCCACTAACACATTTTGTTTCTCATTTCGATAAAGAGTTGTTTTGTTTTGTGAGTAGAACATACCTACCGATACAATATGTGTGTGTATGAAGTTAAAATAAATTAAACTCTGTATACCTAAGGCCCTATTAAATTCAATGCAAATATCTGCAGAATGTGTTCTACTCGTGAAACTGAACCACAAACTGTTCAAAACATATGTTTTGGATATTTTTGGATGACATGTCCAAAATTAGAGATTCATATTTCGAAAAAAATTACTAAGAACAGTTGTTCAGTTTCACTAGTAGAACATATCCCGAATTTTTTTGCGTTTGACTTTATACTATAATAAGGATTAGTCAATGGCAGCATGAGAGTGGTTTAGGATTCAGTGGTTGAGTGGATTGGTTTGAGAAGAGACCAGTTGGAAGACGGAGAGCTGTCCAAAAAAATCCTAGTTAAATTTTATGACCGTTTTAATTGCAGTCGACAAGATAAAAATTGGTAGACCTTGCTCCAGCGACTGCATCTTTTCAATGGAATAAGTTTTGGTAAAATAGAAAATGTAATGATTCCACTCATTCTACGTTAGGCAATATCTGTCCATAAATTGCTGGGCACGACAGTCGAAACCCAAAAACATTTGCCAAGGGGCAAGTCCCTTTCAACCTGTAGGTGTTGGTTGTTCATTCATACTAGTCGCCCTGTAAAAATCTGTACGTATTCTATCGTCTTTCTATGTAGGGGGAAACACTTATCAACCCCCTGATGTTGGTACTTCATTCATACTAGTCGCCTTGTAGTAAGTAACCTGTACCTACTTTTCTTTTGTCTTTCTATGAAGACATCTATAGAAGGACACGAAGCTTCCCTCAAACCCTATGTTGGTTCTTCACAATCGAACAGTCAAAAACTGTTTATAAATATTATCTTAGACTAAAATCTTAGATAAGATAAATGAGAACAGATTGGTTAAAATGGGTTATTTTTATATAATCAATACCAGAGTTTAGCCAGCACTTTCAGGAATTTATTATACGTTTTTCATACAGATATCGATGGTCTTAATTTATTTTACACTCAAGTTTATGCCCGAAAACCAGGGTCTGCAGGGTCTTTCAAAATTTTGCGGTAGCAATCGTATGAAGATCAAAACACTCCGCTTAACCAGGTCTCCCGAAGACAGCTGCACTGCAATTTACAATCATCAAGTATGTTACTGTTTGGTCAATTTTCTAACTAATCTTCTATCAAATAATGAAGCCATGCAGAGAAAAACCTACAGTGACCCATTTTTGGGGTTAACAAGGGAGCTATGAGCAGTGTGGTGCCGACAGAGTAGAATAGCACCACCCCCTCTCTTCCCGTGGGGGTCGTAAGAGGCGACCGAGGGATAAACCCAACCCAAACAGCCAGGGCCAACATTATGGTGGCGGTTAATCCACCACAAAAGCATTCCCAAGGAGGGTTGACGTCTGGTAAGCGGCCGGTCGTAAAATTCAGCCAAATCCTTTTGCAACACGATTTTGTGTTCAACGAAACGTGTTGCGATGCGACGACCCCAAATAATTGGGATAAGGGCAGGAAGATGATGATAATGAAGGGAGCTGAGATATCTGTTGGCTTTAGGTACGCATTGTGTAAGAAAGAAGTAATAGTTTGTTTTTTCTGATCAGTAATTATATATATTAAATACAAATTACCTGCATTGTGATTATTTATTATGTTTTGCATTGGCAAAGCTTGCGGATTTAAACTTTATAATGACCATTTTGCACAAAATATCTCCATGATGGATTATTTCATGATGTGGTGATACATTTTATTAATATTATTGAATCAAGAAATCAATTTAATTTAGTCGAAAGAAACCTACAAGCATAAATATTTTGATTTTGCAAGCCGTCAACTCAATCAATGACATTTACTTCCATAGATTTTATCTATGGATTTTATTAGATCATGATGAGTATTACCAAAAAGTTTTGGTTAAAGAGTTTTATTTACGGTTTCTTCTACCGGGAGTAACGGAAAGGGTATAACAAGCCGAAAGGAGGTCAAGATACCTACTCATGAAACTAAACAACTTTCCCCATGAAACATATGAAAAAAGAAACATACCTACTTCGACCCATGTTCCATGGGGAAAGTTGTTCAGTTTCATGAGCACCTTGACTTCCATTCGGCTTATTATACCCTTTCTGTTACTTACTGTATATTTGCACAAAGAAATGCTCACTGCAAAGGATTTGGCTTAATTTTACGACCGGCCGCCTACCAGACGTCAACCCTCCTTGGGAATGCTTTTGTGGCAGATTAACCGCCACCATACGGTTGGCCCTGGCTGTTTGGGTTGGGTTTATCCCTCTCGGTCGCCTCTTACGACCCCCACGGGAAGAGAGGGGGTGGTGCTATTCTACTCTGCCGGCACTAACTTTTTGTTCTTTTGATAAATGTCGCTGATGCACAAATGTTATACTGCGCAAGCTATGCAATACATTTAGGAATTTGAATTATTTGAAATTCGCCCACTAAATGAGTGAGAGCCTAATAAAACCGAACTATTTTACTTAAAAAATACAATAAAAATTGAGGTGACCCCACTTGTAAAATGGTTCCATGCGCCTTCCTTTTAAAAGGTAATCTTATAAAAAGCAATGAACAGCCGTATTTTTGATTTTTACCGGTGGTGTACTTACTTACACGCCCCGCTATGTAGTTATAATCTTATAATATAACCTTTGATATAACCTCATGTTTACGTTCTATTTTTGTTAGTAAAAACGAATTTATAGACGAAACGAATATTTACAAACGTTATCGCTTTTTTTGACATAAAATGCACATGGAAAGCTATTCTAATCTGACATCACTTTTATGTCATATTCGTGTCCCTATTCGGATAATTCATTCATTTTTGAATGAATGATATCCATTTTTTGACAATTACTCACACATATGCAAAAAATATTTGTTATACATTGATTGTTATAAAGCAAACATGTTTTTGGTCAGTACAAAATGTTCAATGTACTGCTATGTTAGAGCGTTTTGTCGCCGATGAACCAGAAACACTCATGACGTTTTCCTTGACGCGCAAATGACACATCGTGAACGTGGCAGATTCGGGGCCCTGAACTATCACCAAAATGATGGAGTAGTATTATATGTTAAAAATAACTTAGACATAATTGTTGAGGAGCCACTTCTACTAGATGATTGTAATCGGTTATTAACTTATTAATAAAGATTGGCATGGAAACGACAATTATCGCGATATATAGATCCCCTTCTGCTGTGAATATTGACAAATTCTTGAATTCATTAGATAAACTTCTAAAAAGTCTATCTCAGTTTAAAAATATAATACCTATTGATGGGCGATATAAATATAGATGTTACAGGCAAAACCCTTAACCAGTCAATAACGTTATTGACTGGAAAAACCAGTCAATTACGAATTTGCCTAAGAGCCTCAGTCAAAACCCTTATTAACTGGTTTTATCTTTTAAAAGCAGTCAATAACGATATTGACTGACGTGCCCAGTCAAAACCCTAAATAGGTACGTCCGCACCGGTGGCAGCAACCTAGACTGGCTGGCTGGTCTGAGATCACCATCAGGACCGTTAGATGGTCGCAGCCAGAATGGAAGTCTACTGTCTTGATCGCCGGTTGTTATTCCTGAGGACATGCCCAAGTCGCAGACGGCTCTTCACTATCTAATGCTGACATCAGCGGATACGTGGCTTCACCTTTTAGATGTCATAGACCTCACGACGGTGGTTGTTAGGCTCCCGCCTAGTTCAATCGGCGAGCGAGGCTATTATAGGCTTTCTTCTAGCTGCGACCATCCAACCGTCCTGATGGTAATCTCAGACCAGCCAGGCAGTCTAGGTTGCTGCCACCGGTTTATGTGCAATGCGGCGGGTAGCACTGCGTTGCGGTGAGTTTATGTGCTATGCGGCGGAAAGCAGTACGGTGCGGAGAGTTTCGGTGTGCGATGCGGCGTGTAGCACTGAGTTGCGGTGAGATTATGAGCGATGCAGTGGGTAGCAGTGCGGTGCGGTGAGCTACGGTGCGATGCGGCGGGTAGAAGTGGTTACTGCATAGTAACCGTCAGGATCAAAACTTTAAAAAAAAAGATAGGCTCGCATTTGTCTGCTATCTCATCAGCTGATAAAAGGTGTAATCCGAGTCGGCCACGCGATCCCCGGAGGTGGAATGGGGATAATCAGGTCGTGGGGCGATTGCGCACGCTCACCGAAATGCATCTTATAGAAGATAGAAGATGCAGGCAGTCAGTGAAAGTCTACTGTTTCGCTCGCCGGTGGCACTGAGCTTGAGTCCTCGAGTAACCACCGGGTGGTCTATGACTTCTGGGAGGGGAGGAGGCCACGTATCTGCTGAGGTCAACATAAGTGAAGAGCCGTCTACGACTTGGGCATGTCCTTATGGAATAACAACCGGCGAACGAGACAGTAGACTTCCACTCTGGCTTTGACCATCTAACGGTCCTGATGGTGATCTAAGACCAGCCAGGACGTATCTATTAAGGGTTTTGACTGGGCACGTCAGTCAATATCGTTATTGACTGATTTCAATAGAAAGCTATAATGTTCCTGGTCAAGAATATCTAAGTCTATGCTACTCGCACGGTCTTCTTCCTGCGCACACTCTTCCCACGTTTCAGACTGGTTCCTGCTTAGATCACGTCATGCTTAAAACATGCTTACCATCATTAACGTTAGTTACTAAATCGTCTCTAACCGATCATAATGCTGTTCTACTAACACTAATCTAAAGAAAATGAGGGCAAAACAAATGCGATATGTCAATAAACTAAATGTAGATAAACTTGAAGAGAATTTATGCAAGATCGATTTTAGCCCAGTTTACAACTGTTCTGATGCTGACTCTGCACTATTGCATTTAATAAAAACTGTTCAACAAGCTATATTAGATAACACTGTGACCGTGAAAATTAGTAGGAAATTTTGTAATATTAAGCCATGGATTACTCCGGGACTTATCCGTTGTATGAAAAACAGGGATAAGCTACATATAAAGGCTAAAAAGAATTCTGAAAATTTAATTATTCAAATGACATATAAAAGATACCGCAACTTCTGTAACATTGACTTATTAAAAAAGGTAAAAAACAGTTACGATAGGAATGAACTTGCAAAGGCTGGAAAGGATAATAAACAAATATGGAAACATGTTAAGACCTTAACTTACACATCAAAAAAATATGAAACTTCCTCAAAGTTACTACAATCGCATGGTTCTGAATCAAAATCTATTAGTGGCGTCAACGATTTCTTTGTAAATGTAGGCAAAAACCTGGCTGAAAATCTGCAGAACTCTACCCCTTACCACCCACTTACTAACACACAAACTTTGTCAAAGTCCTTTGTATTGCTGGATACAGATGCACAAGAGGTTGAAATAATTATAACAGGATTGAAAGAAGATTGTGCAGTCGGTTGGGATAATATCTCAACCAAGATTTTAAAAAGACTAAAGCACTTATTAGTCCAACCACTCACATACGTTTTTCAAAAATGCTTAGCTGAAGGAATTTTTCCTGATTGTCTAAAAAAAGCGGTCATAGTGCCCATTCATAAATCCGGTCCGAAAAATCTTGTTACTAATTTCAGGCCTATATCTTTATTGACATCAATATCTAAAGTTCTAGAGAAAATCATAAATACTAGACTAACGCAATATTTAGATAAGAATTCTATTTTATCTATGACGCAATTTGGATTCAGAGCCAAACTTTCAACTTCCGATGCCGTCCACGAACTAACCGATCATATTACAAGAAAACTTGATAAAGGGGAAAAAACTATAGGCATATTTCTTGACCTCGCTAAAGCTTTCGACACTGTTTCCACCACAATCCTTTTACGTAAGCTGGAAAACATAGGTATACGAGGCACGCAACTAAAACTATTCGAAAGTTATTTATCTAACCGGTGCCAGTGCGTTAAAATAGGTAATGTTATGAGCTCTTTTCAACCTAACACATCTTTTGGGGTCCCACAGGGTAGTATTTTAGGTCCAACCCTATTTTTGATTTACATTAATGACCTTTGTAATCTTGAATTAACTTGCGGTAAGATTATTTCTTATGCTGACGATACAGCCGTAATTTTTCCGCAAAACTGACAAGCAGGTTTTGAATACGCACAGTGTGGTTTTAATGTTGTATGTAACTGGCTTCGCTGCCACCAACTCACCCTTAAATGCCGATAAAACACGTTATGTCAAGTTTGCAAAAAGTAACTATCCTTTACCAAACCCCAATCCCAGCATTTATGCTCATCACTGTTCTTCCCAAAAAGACACTAAATGCGACTGTCCTGTGATTTCAGCTGCAAATCAAATAAAATACTTATTTAGGCATCATAATAGATGATTTGCTTTCCTTCAGACTACACATTGAAGCCTTAAGTAGTAGAATCCGCAAGCTAATTTTTGTTTTAAAAACATCACGTTCTTTTGCGGACGCGGCCTTTCGCACACGCAAGGTCGGTTTCGACGTTATTTTAGCGCTGCGCTAGCGCAGCGTTAGAACAATGCGAATTTCCACCTTAATTCCATATAAATACGACGACGCAGGCCCAACGCTGCGTTGACGGACCCTAATGTCAAACGGTATTGACAGACGCATCCGTCGACGTTAAAAATGCGCAGCGTTGTGCGTTGCGCTAAAATAACGCAGGGTATGGCACACTGCAACGCAGCAACGGACGTTAGATTTTTGACGGCTTATTAACCCTTATCTGTACCACGAACTTGGAATAATTAGGACATTTTCTGTGTATGTTG
Organism: Phthorimaea operculella; assembly: GCA_024500475.1. NCBI lineage: Eukaryota > Metazoa > Arthropoda > Insecta > Lepidoptera > Gelechiidae > Phthorimaea > Phthorimaea operculella. The sequence goes on along the minus strand of JANFCV010000373.1, from coordinate 147,808 downwards.
AGTGGGTAGATTTAGTCGGCGACGGAATTTCCGCTGAAGTGTGTCATCTGTAATGCAAATAACATTGCTGGCGTAATGGCGCCGAATTTCGTCGCATAGGTTCGGTCGTAGTGTATTAAATTATAATCCTACTAATATTATAAAGGCGGATGTTTGTGTGTGTGTTTGTTACGACATCACGCTAAAACGGCTGATTAGATTGACATGAAATTTTGCACAAATATAGAAGAGTATCTAGAATAACACAGGAAACTGTCTCACGGGAAAATGTCTTATTCCTACGGGATCACGCATATTCCAATATTTTTGCAAAGGTGGCGTGACTGAGCCGATTCGCGTTTTAAACGTTTTCGCCGAAAACTAACAGCGACATCTATTGGCGAGTAATGCTTTTTTCCCGCGGAATAATAGGTTGCAGCGGGTGAAACCGCTAACGGGCAGCTAGTTAAATTATATAGTATTTTTTCTATTTTTATTTATAATAGTTATGTTGGGTAATTTGAAGTACGAGTGAAATTTATTTCTTTTTTCAAGACAGGTTTTAATCACTAATTTTCAACAGCACCCCCCAAGGGTTAATTATCGAAACCGACACTATAATAGAGTACAAAGCAATATAATCTGCAACAATGTATTACAATTCACTGCAATATGAAACAGTGAGGCGCAATATCAATATCAATATCATTCATAAGTAAAAAACATACGTCTCATTCATCGTACAATGGTATTACAACAGAAGTTGTCACCATTAAAAGTCTGTGATAAATTTGAAATTAAAGTTGGCGTTCATCAAATCTCAGCGTTCATCGTTTTACTAGCCGCGGCTGTCAGAAGAAAATAGTGTATGCAGATGATGTTGCTCTTATGACTCTGTAGAAGATCTGCAGAGCGACTTCGACCGTTGGCTGAAGTTTCTATAAGACATAGGTCTCAAGATTAGTTGCAAGAAAACATAGCATATGTCGTATACTTATGTCAATATATTTATGAAAACATTTAGTTTGTAAGAAAAAATATAAACAATTATACTAGAAATTATGACAGGCAGGCATAACCGCAATACAAGAAGTACAAATAAAATAGATCAACCAAAGTACAGACTAGCTAAAGTAAGGACATCATTTGATGGTCTAAGTATACGATACTATAAAAAATACCGGAAAATATATTAAGTCAATCAGAAACTAAATTTTAATCTGTGATTAAGAGGCTACTATACCGAGCTGAAAGTTCGTGAGCTGTCAGTTGATAAAAATATTTCTATTTCATTTATGCATACCACCCTTCCCGCGGCCATAAAAGAGACAGTTGTAGCTCGCTACCGGAAAATTTGCGTTCTAAATATTTAAATGTTATAGTCGATGTCCACAAAGACGCGTCTAAGACAAAACTTTTAGCTTAAGAAAACTTATACCTACAGGTTTACAATTTTAAATACTTGGGGCCAATCATTAGAAATTATGGCAAAATCGACCTATATGTAACCTATAGAAAAACAACGGCATTGATGACGTGGAGACAACTCGCAGGCGTAATGTGCGACAAGGATATGACCATCAAACTTAAAGGGAAATATATGTATAAAACGGTGATTATATTATACGAAAGGAAGGTTATCTCACACAAACTTGCACTCCATTTTGAGGGTTTCGTAATCTACTATGAACCCTTATAATTTTATCAAGAATACTTTTTTCATCTGCTATGTTGAGTAGGGAATCGTTGAATAGGTCTTCTAAACCTAAGAGAAAGATTACCTTGATACCACCTTCACCTTAATGTTCCTCTGCCGTAATATATATTTACTTTTATTATAAATTTTGATCCGATTATAAATCCAAAATATTAATATTTTAGAAGATCTATTCAATAATACCCTACTCAATGTAGAATACTATTTTTGTAATCTTATGCCTTACCTCGTAATAAAGATACACTTTGTTTGGCTCGTCTTGGCGGGGCACGACCGTGGTTTTAGATTGTGCTTTTAAGTTTTATTGACCAGCCGCGCTCTGATATTATTTTGTTCGATAAGCAGCAGAAAGATCAATTGCTTGTTCGACGTCAAGTGAAACGGCCAAATTCATTTCGACATCCTGTACGGGAAACTCATTTGAAATACAATGTCGCATATTATCAAAAGAACAATATCTGCTACGTTTACCAGTACTTTTCTTGCTCGCTCATTCATACATAATGTCAGGTAAAATGTCAGGCTATGAACATCGCAATAAATTTACTCCACATTGGTGATTAAATGTTGTTGGGTTATTGTTGGGCCAGAAGTAAAATAATATAAGTATTATATCAGTTATCTAACTCCCATAGTACAAGCTTTGCTTAGTTTGGGGCTAAATGGCGCTGTGTGTCTTGTCCAGGCATATTTATTTACCCCTTGCAGGGTAGGCAGAGCGTAAACAGCTGTAATAAAACGGTCATTTACTCCACGTCTGTAAAAAATTTGAGAGTTATTAAGAAGGTTGTGTATCACCATAGTGACAGGGTGTCAGCCTGTCGCCTAAAATTGCAACTCTCAAATATGTTAGTCTTCTTACGACACCTACAGGATAGGTATGAGATGATGCTATTACATGCCGTCACCACACGGCAAATAAAAATAATACGAAGTTAAAAATATTTTGAATACAAAGAAAACAACTATCATAATTATTAGTGAAATTAAATAACCAGACTAAAGATATTTCTAACTTATATATTGCGTTTGAAATCCGCGATTTTGAATTAATAAAATTTTAATATACCTAGTCAGTACAACTTAATGACTGAACAAATGTTTTGTGATTTTGGCGGTCTCTCCGGCTATGCTCCGGTAGCGCTAAATGGCGTAATCTTACCAGTCTGCTCCGACTTCCAATACCTCGGTTCACTTCTGCAAGGCAATGGTGAAATAGACCGGACTATCAAGCACAGAATAAATGCAGGATGGATGAATTGGCGACAGGTCACGGGTACAGTGTGCGACCCCCGAATGCCCCTCAAACTAAAGGGCAAGATTTACAAGACGGTGGTCAGACCTGTCGTCATGTAAGGATCTGAGTGTTGGCCTACAAAAGTGACGGATGGAAGACGATTACATGTATCTGAAATGAGAATGTTGAGATGAAAGTGTGGTGTGACAAGAATTGATGAAATAAGGAATGAGTATACTCGTATTAGGAAGTTTAAAAGTTGCACCAGTGACAGAAAAGATGAGATCTAGCCGTTTACCGTGGTATGGACATGTTATGAGGAGGGATGAAAATCATGTGACGAAAAAGGTCATGAATATGAATGTGGATGGACGCAGAAGGATTGGAAGGCCTAAAAAATTGGATGGATTGTGTAAAAGATGATATGAATCAAAAAGATGTAAACGACGATTTGACGCCTAATAGAGAAGAATGGAAGGGAAAGTAATGTAACGCCGACCATATAATATCATTGACGCCGACCCCAAATAGATTGAGATAAGGGCAGGCAGATGATGAACTTGCACTGCTGCGATGAACCTAATGACACCTCATAATAATATCACTATCGTCCCAGCCGTTCAGGCTGTTTCCGTGAAAAAGAATGTATTTACATGTCCATGTATTATACTTCTAGCGGGCCTTTCAGCGATTTCACCAGCTTCTACTTACCTGTTTCGAAGTAGAAATAAGATCTTTGCCCTTAGCAAAAAGTCGATTACTCCGTTCCAGCAGAAGTGACTCATCAGAATCATGTGCCAGCAAAAGTGACCGTCATGCTGAACAACTTTTACTTTGATGCAGATATCTTATCTCTTGCAATTTAGATGGGATGCTGATGATCTGCATCAAGTATTCCAGACCTTCGGTGACAATGTGCCAATAAAAGCGGCTCGTCATGCCGAACAACTTTTACTTTAAAGCCATTACCGTATCTCTTATAGTTTGAATGGGATGCTGGTGATCTGCATTAGGTACCTACTCCAGATTCTCTAATATAAAAAAGTAGCCTATGCTACTCAGAATTATGTTGTAGGTCTCTCATAGTAAAAGAAATCTGTCCAGCTTTCGGGAGTTTATCGATTACATACAAACAAACAAAAGAACAAAAAAAAAAACAATGAAATCTTTGCTCTTTCCAATGTTAATAATAATTAATATTATATTATTATTTATAGTGTATATGCATACTTGTAAATACCTACATAATTTTTCAAAATTCCCTTCTTCTGTCTGAGGCAGTGAAAAGGTAAAAAGTCTATACACAAGTTTAAATTCCGTTTTGTTTAGAATCGTAGAAAAGAGTCTAATAAAAGTTGCTCAGTTTTGTGAGTTAATCACGCCCTTATTATATTTGTATTGAATTAAATTAATTATATACCTACTTACCTTAAACATGCATACCTACTCTTAAAAACATAACCCTCTTTCTGAGGCGGTCAGCTAAAAATATTTATTCATTCACCCAACTTCTATGGTAAAAATATGTACGTGGCAACATCTATCAACAAGTATTGTTTGACAAGGTTGTTCGCCAGTCGCGCAAAGAGACAAACCTATGTAAAAGAAAAAGTTGGCAAGAATTGGTGTTGTCAAATTTTGAAATACTATATCTCGTTCTTTCACATGCAATCGCCACATCTTTTATTTCATCAATTATCAAACAATACGAATTGTACAGATGGTTTCTAATCTTGTAGGTACCGTTAGTACGTATGTTTAGCATTTTGTAGATTTTTTCCACATAAAAGTAATTTGGAATACTTGGTGTTTTAATCAAACACTAGATATTGACATAAACTTTATGGTTACAAAGTTAATACAAACGCAGTAAGTGGAAAAAATTCACGCCACTAATGGGATTCGAACTCACGTTTTCGGACAAACCGGGTCAGATGTGTTTGAGCGCTACACTCGACTCCAGACTAAACTTCCGTAGCCACATAACAGTTTTGGGCAGAATATATTCGATGCTCAATTACAAGAGCAAACTATAACGGATGCTGTAGGTACCACTTAAGTTTTAAGAAACACAAAAGTTTTTCGATTTGGGTTGGTAACCATACAGCTGCAAACAAACCAACAGCATAATTAACTTACGTATATTGAAACGTTGACTACAAAACCCTACTTGAAAGTGTGTCTGAGATGCTCTTGGCCGGTTTAATCTTGTAGTTCATACCTACTAAATAATAAAAACGTTTTTAATAAATTCAAAATTCTTGCGTACCTACATTTACACACAATAGATAAATACATAATGTCGCTTCTACAAATTTTAATCTTGACACATTTTTTCCTGTCTTTGTTACTCTTATTGTTTTAAATGCCTACCTATCTTTGTTGCCGCAACGCACAAAAATCGTTCCTCTTTTGTTTCCAACGCTGCGTTGTGCGCTATTTTGACGTTGCGCTAAAAATGCGCTGGAACGGACGTTGCGTGTGTTCTTCGCCTAAGCTGATTAAACAAGTGTACCTGGCCCTATGTCAATCACTTTTCACTTATTGTATATCATCATGGGGTGGTACAAACACTACTGTCCTTTTAACTCTTGAAAGGGCGCAACGAGCAGTTCTGAAGGTTTCAAGTTTTCGTCCATTCATGTACCCTACTAACCTACTATATAAGTCATGCAAAGTACTAACAGTTCGCCAATTATTCATTCTGAGCACTGTGTACTAAAACAGCATGCCGCACTGTCCTACTATACAGTACGGAGGTAGCTAACAAAAGACGTAAAGATATTGTCTGCACACAGAAAACACAAACAAACTTCGCATTTTCATCGAGTTTTGTGTTTTTAGGACCTCGGCTTTACAATCGACTAAATGCAACTCTTTGTTATACCCTTACGTTACAGTGAATGTAAAGGGTTTTGAAGCCTTACAGTTGTTGTCCTATGATGAAACAGAGAATTTATTAACTGTTGTCACCTGACTTGAGTAGTTATAACTAGCTATTAGTTTTTTTTTTAGTTGATAAGTTATTAATTGTATTGTATTAATTAGTCATTGCAAATATTTTATATAATTTGTAAAAATAGATGTACCATGTAAGTAGTAACATTGCCCTCAACTGCCTGAGATACAGGGTAATCCTAGTTCAGGCTATATTGTAATATTTAAGTACTTTTAAGTAATCTTACCTTTTTATGTAAAATTTGAAATTAAGCTTTTTAATAAATTATTCTTATTCTTATTCTTAGTATAAAACCTGGGGACTACGTAAGAATAAGTAAATTTAAAAGTTGTTTTGCTAAAGGTCTTCAGAAATATTTCGAGTAAAAAGTGTAAATAATACATCTCCTATTACATTTAATATTCGAGATCTCAAAGGACAATCTATATTAGGATGTTTTTATGAGCAAGAACTTCAAAAAACAAAATATCCTAACGTATATCTTATTGAAAAAGTTCTTAAAAAGTATAAAAACATTGATAAAAACAAGCTTTTTGTAAAATGGCTTGGCCTACCAGAAGATGAAAACAGTTGGATAAATAAAAGTGCAGTAATTTAATATTTACCCACATATCATATCTGGTAATGAAAGGGGAAGGACTAGTTAATAGTTTAATTAATAATTTACCGTTTGAGTTACACTTACCAGGTTACAATTTTTGTGGACCAGGCACTAAATTAAAAAAACCTTTACTGAGAGGAGATAGAGGAATTAATGAATTAGACGAAGCCTGTAAACATCACGATATTGCATATACTAACTATTCAGATCTTAAGAATAGGCACGCTGCAGATTTACAACTATTAAATATGGCGAAACGCAGAATTCATTCAAAAAATGCAAGTCGCGGTGAAAAACTGGCTTCCTGGTTAGTAAGTAAAGCTATGAAAGCTAAAGTGAAATCTGGGCCCCGAATCTGCCACGTTCACGATGTGTCATTTGCGCGTCAAGGAAAACGTCATGAGTGTTTCTGGTTCATCGGCGACAAAACGCTCTAACATAGCAGTACATTGAACAATTTGTACTGACCAAAAACATGTTTGCTTTATAACAATCAATGTATAACAAATATTTTTTGCATATGTGTGAGTAATTGTCAAAAAATGGATATCATTCATTCAAAAACAATTCAAAAATGAATGAATTATCCGAATTATCCGAATAGGGACACGAATATGACATAAAAGTGATGTCAGATTAGAATAGCTTTCCCAAGGAGGTTTCATTTGCTCCCTACGGTCGTGAGGAGGACTCACTCTTTATAACTCTGCAACGAAATTCAACTTTATGTCTAGTTGATACGGTTGATTTTGCTTTGGAACGACCATATATGGAAAGAACGGTCCAGCAGCGAGCAACTAATAAGTAGCCGTGTCCCTCTCACACAGTTGCCATACCAAATTAATAATACTCAATGGTAGAAATTAAAATCTAACTGAATAAATAGGTACACTGGTATTTTTCAACAATTGAAAGAAAAATAAATGTTGTTTTAATTTTTAGATTAAACAATATGTTTAGTTTTCGTATAAAATGGGCGCGCGGTGCTGGCAACCCTGCTCTGTCATGGTCACGTCCTCTGCCGTCGCCGGCATCGTTGATGCGAATTTTAATTATAAATGGCGTAATTTAATGTGCTTTCGGTTTTCTCGTGTGGTCTTCCCTGTTCGGTGGGGAAGTGAACCAAGTGATTTTGGTTCCGGCGCTTTGATTGAGAGTCACGCGACCGCCGGCAAAATATAACCTCACTTTTCGTTGGCTCGCGTCGTGGCTGCCGATAGCTACGTATTTTAATTATAAATGATTGAGGCCAACGGGGCCGATTTCTCATTCGGAGAGAAATCTTTTAGTTATTTTGTGTTAAAAAACATTATGTGATGTCGAACTGTGAACTATAGTGCAAATTGGAGGAAAGGAGTTCGAGAACGAGCGGATGTTCCAGTGCCGTGAGTTTAGGTTATTCCCTATTCCTGTGCTCCTCAAATATCCTGAATACCTGATTCCTGTCATACTTAAACTCACAAAGAAACGGCGTCATCGTTCGCTCGGTAAGCAATTCGTTGCTGGGCCCTGTTTAAGTAGATTTTGGAAACAAGAATTTCTCGGCCGGAAACTTTCCGGAACAAAATTCTCTCATTAAATTTATTTTATTTAGCTATAGTAAAGAGCACTACGAATCGTAGTCAAATGTTGTTCCGAGGCTGATCGACCATTTAGTTTTAGATTTTAAGATAACTTTAATTTGCTTCCACTGCGCTAAGATCAGCTTCGGAATCAAACATTTTTGGTAGCAGAGCGTGGTTGCTTTATTGCAACATAGTTAGCCGTAATTTAGTATTAAGCGTGTTTTTATATTACCCACATATTTTATTAATTTTGGAAAATATTGTTTCGGTTTTTTTGTGACTGTATTGTTTGCCTAGTGAACGGTACCTTATCGGTAAGGTCTAGGCCAGTCAACTAACATTTATTTTGTGGTATTTGTTTATTGGTTTTTCGTTTTATTAAGTCGAGTGTGTAAAAGTTGGTACCATGGCTCCTCGATCGCCAGGTATAAGGCTGCTATAAAGACAGAATTAAGGTGGTTTACTACCACAGCGGCAATGATCGGCCGCGAGGACCGGGAGGACGCGCTCTTGAAAAGTGCACTACAGGCAGATGAACGGGTTCGGGTTGTGTCGGAACACCTCACAGAGTGCCTCATGCTCCTTGAGGAAGCTCCTAACCCTGAAGATAAGGAGCTGGTTGAGGGCGATGTAAGCCAGTGCTTGGAGCTGGCACAGGACATTGCGCAGGCAGCTGCGGACATATCTAGGCGACGTGACGGAAAGGAAAAGCCATTCCGTGGTAAAGTGGGACAAGGATTACAGGTGCCTCTTCCGCCTGTTACGGTTCCAGTCTTTGCAGGCGATTACGCCGACTGGCCGGCGTTTGAGGACCTGTATAGCAGTGTGGTCCACACACGGACGGACATAACGCCGGCGTACAAGATGGCTCAGCTGATGTCCAGGCTACATGGAGAGCCTCATGAATTGCTGACGCATTTGGCTGTCTCGGATAGCAATTATGAGGTGGCGTGGAAGATCCTTACCGACCGGTATCGAAACAAGCGCCTGATTGTAGACAGGCTGTTAGACCAGTGGCTGTCAATACCAACCATAACGCGAGGTACGGACCTCCGCGAGAAAATCTTCCACCCAGTCAGTGTCGCGGTCAGCGCACTAGAGCGACAGGGTTTGCCAGTGGCGGGCTACGGTTATATCTTGGTCCACACAGTGCTTCGCCGCCTGCCGAGCGAAATGGTCGCTCGATTCGAGCAGCTCCATGGGGCAAGTCCTCGGACCACCTCCCGACCTACGAGGATCTGAAGTCGTTCCTCGAGGCCGAAAGCAGGCGAGTGGACGTCCAGGCTGGTGAAGCCCTCGCAAGGAGACCTCTGCCCTCGCCACCCGGAACGGCCGGGTGCACCGGCGCGAGGAGGCAACAGTGGGCAACCCAGGCGGTACAACACCGCATTGGAATCAGGGTGTGCCTACTGCAGGGAGACAGGCCACGGGGTGGCAGCGTGTCAGGAGTTTGCTGCGCAGCGGGTTCAGAGGAGACGGGGTGTGGCACAGCAGAGGCGTTGGTGTTTTCGGTGCCTGGGGCCGCATCAGGTGCGAGTGCCCTTCAAGCACCAACTGTAGGTACTGCCAGGGTGCACACCATCCGCTGCTCTGCATGAATCGCTCCGGAGGCGCCGGGGCAGCGCTGGATCGGATCAGCGAAGGAGCCTGCCCACCAAGGGAGGGAGCAACGCTCCCACCCTCCAAGGAGGAGCCCACCTCCGCATCGGTCACAGGGACAGGCAGGGGGACGTCAACAGACGGAGCCCACTTACCCAAGGACGTGGGGACGATCCCCACCACGGCAGCAGGTGCCGGATTGGGGAAGAGCGGCACAGGAACGTGGCCAAGGACACCCATCCCAGGTACGGGATTCAACGGGCGGGTGTCAGGGAGCACTAGGCAGCCACCAGGGTACATGCAGTATTCTGCGGGCTTGAGCCACCTGGTTGGGTCTCAAGACCCACGCATGCCTCCGCCTATGCCTGAGTACCCGCGGCTACAGGCGCAACCTCGGTACGGACGTTTGCCGTCGGGGTACTATAGAACTCCAGCCATGGCCTTTATGGGCAGACCTCCTACCAGCAGGAGTGGGACCCATACACAGGTTTGGGTAGTGAGGATACCCCGCGGGACGCGGCCTCACCGCGTTTAGATTCCCGCTAGGTAATCGCCGCCTACTCATCAGCTTCGGCTCCCCGTCCAATCACGGTACTTTTGCCAACGGCTAAGATTTGGGTATGGGGATACGGTGGCCGGACCATTCAAGTAAGAGCCCTACTGGATACAGGGGCTCAGGGATGTATTGTATCGAGTAAGCTGGTGAGTAGGCTAGGCCTAAATGTACGGCCAAGTGAGGATGAAGCTGTAGGCATCGGGGCCTAAATGTGCCTGACATTCGGGGTCAGACGAACTTTGAGTTCGCATTAGGTAGCACATGTACAGGGTCAGCTATCAAGTCTCAGCCGTGGTGCTGGATGAAGTGGTTGGGAAACTCCTCAGGTTAGGTTACCACCAACGGTACGAGGGTTAACCACAGGGTTGGAGTTAGCTGATCCTGATTTTGATACTCCTGGTACGGTGGACGTACTTCTCGGGTCAGACGTCCTCGGGAGATTATGGTGCGGTAGGAAGAAGGTACTCCAGGAAACTGGTTTGGTGGCCGTAGATACCACAGGGGTATGTTGTTTTCGGCCCAGTTTGGAGACCTCAGGACCTACCAGAAGGGGATCCGGTCCTCTATGGTAGTGTGCTGTCAGAGGTGCTGCAGAGGTTTTGGGAGTCTGAAGAGCCGCCCACGGCGGACAGACGGAAGCCAGAGGATGACGAGTGCGAGTTGTTCTATCAATACAACACTGCGAGATGCCCGTCAGGCAGATTCGTGACCAGGCTACCTTTTCTCCCAAACCGCCCCGCTTTAGGTAGTTCGCGACAGCTCGCGGAACGGAGACTACTCGGAATGGAGCGGAAGATGAGGCGAGACCCAGCACTTCGGCAGAAGTATATAGAATTCATGCGGGAATATATTCAATTGGGCCACATGTCGGTGTCCAGCCTGGATTGGAGGTGTGTCGAGCATTATTACATTCCACACCTGGCTGTCTTGAAGTCACCTGAGGCGAAAATACGGGTGGTGTTTGACGGTTCTGCTCCTACCTCGAATGGTGTGTCTGTGAACCAATGTTTGCACGCGGGTCCTAAATTGAACCGGGACATTGTGGACATTCTCACAGACTTTCGGTTACACCAGGTAGCGTTCGTCGCAGACGTCAAAATGATGTTTCGCCAAACCATGATACATCCGGATGACCGTCGGTATCAGCTGATTTTGTGGCGTGAGAGCCCAGATGAGCCGATGGTCACATACGAACTTAACACGGTGACGTATGGACTTAAGCCAAGTCCGTATTTGGCAGTACGTACGCTGCGAGAGTTGGCCGCACAGGAAAGGGTAAGATATCCTCGAGCCGCAGCAGTACTGGATCGCGACGTCTACGTGGACGATATCTGCACGGGTGCTGATAGCGTGGAGCAGGCGCTAATTCTACGAGACGAGTTGATCGCGATCATGGGTTCAGGAGGTTACGAGTTGCGGAAATGGTTGTCCAGTTGCCCAGAGCTCCTGGCCGGTTTGCCAGGCGAGTTCCATCAGGACCCGCACCTCTTTGAGAACCCGGACAATCCAAACACGTTGGGCATCCTCGGGGTGCAATATAGGCCAACGCATGACGTATTCACGTACAAGATCGAGCCCGACCTTTTGGAGAAAACTTGGACTAAGCGGTCGGTACTGTCGACAATCGCTAGAACGTTCGATCCTAACGGATGGATCGCCCGGTTACGTTCATGGCGAAGTGCTTTTACAAAGGTTGTGGCTAGCCAACTTAGGATGGGACGACCAACTCTCCGGAGAGTTGTTGAAGGATTGGCTCAAGTTTGTGACCACCTTACCAGGGATTGTGCACATCGCGATACCCCGCAAGTTAGTCCCATCGGTGGGATGTAAGGCTACCCTACATGGGTTTTGTGACGCCTCGGAGCGAGGGTACGCGGCAGCTGTATACCTTCGGACAGCAAGTTCAACGGGAACTGTGCACGTGCGTCTGGTTATGGCCAAAAGTAAGGTGGCACCAGTCAGAACTAGATGGACCATCCCCAAATTGGAATTGGCAGGGGCAGCTCTTCTAGCGCGCTTGCTAAATCATGTAACCTGCAATCTGCGTGGTACCATCAACTTGGATGAAACGGTGTACGCGTGGACTGACAGTCGGATAGTTCTGTGCTGGTTGCAGACGTCGGTACATACACTTGAGGTTTTCGTGGCAAATCGGGTGTCACAGATTACGGGGTCGGAAACTCCGTTAGTGTGGAGGCACGTACCGGGAGAATGGAACCCAGCGGACTGCGCTTCGCGCGGGTGCAGGGCACCTGATTTGGTGAGTCACCCACTGTGGTGGGGACCTCAATGGCTGACTGAGTCGCCGCAGGAATGGCCATTCAACGAGTGCAGGGCGCCGCTTGGGCCACCTGATCGAGGTTTGCGAGTGAACGTGGGGCAACTCGTACCGAAGCCTAACCCAGCTTTCTTGCTGGAACGGTATAGCTCCTCGACAAACTTCTTGGGGTGACAGGTTGGATCAAACGGTTCGTGAACAACTGCAGGAAGCCTCAAGCAGAACGGAACTTTACACCTGTCCTCTCGCCTGCGGAGCGGAATGCGGCTCTATGCTCATTGGTTAGAGTCGTCCAGGCGGAACATTTTGAAGAGGAGGTCAGGCTGCTCAGGGATGGACGTGGAAAGCTGAAGGGAGGAATTGTGCGCCTCAACCCATTCCTGGATGAGCAAGGTATGCTCAGGGTTGGAGGCAGACTTCGGAACGCTAGCCTGCCCTTTTCGGCTCGGCATCCACTGTTACTTCCAAAAGGGGACCCTTAGTTGAGCTCTTAGTCAGGGATCGTCATGAGAAAAACTCGCACGCGGGCTGTAATGCGCTATTGGCCATCCTACAGCGCGAGTTCTGGATCTTATCGGGACGACGAACGGTACGTAGCGTTGTGTTTAGGTGCTTGCCTTGTTACCGCTTGAAGGCAGCCACAATGCAGCCACAGATGGGAGATCTCCACCGGGCCGGGTGACGGAGGCCTGGACGTTTGCAGGTGTGGGAACGGATTTTGCAGGCCCTTTCATGGTAAAGGCATCACGCCTACGGAACGCAAAGTCTATCAAGGCGTACTTGTGCGTGTTCGTGTGCCTAGCCACCAAGGCCGTCCACTTGGAGCTCGTGGCCGACCTATCTACGGAGGCCTTTTGGCAGCGCTGGAGAGATTTACGTCGCGACGAGGGCGACCAGCGCTGATCAGGTCGGATTGTGGTACCAACTTTAAGGGTGCTGATCGGTGTATGAAAGAAATTGTAACGTTCTTAAGGGAGAACGAAGAAGCCATCAGCACGGGCCTCTCCCGTCAGGGCATTACCTGGGTGTTCGATCCACCAGCGTGCCCTCACTGGGGTGGTATTTTTGAAGCGGTTGTAAAGTCCGCTAAGACGCATTTGTTGCGCGTTGTAGGGTTAACAATTTTGACTTTCGAGGAGCTGGCGACCGTGTTTTGTAAAATTGAGGCTGTACTCAATTCGCGTCCTTTGTGTCCGCTCAGCTCAGACCCAAATGATTTAGAGGCCCTGACGCCAGGGCATTTCTTAATTGGCCGCCCACTTAACGCCTTGCCGGAATATCCCTATACGGAGGTGAATAGCAATCGTTTGTCGCGTTATCAGTTGTTGCAGCAAATGACTCAAAACTTTTGGAAGCGTTGGTCGCTTGAGTACTTGCACATTCTGCAGCAACGCCTTAAGTGGACGGACAGGACTGAACCCCCCTGCATTGGGGATCTCGTTCTGGTTAAGGATGCCAACCTACCGCCACTGCGTTGGCGCATTCTCAACCTGTTTCCGGGTAGTGATGGCACTCCTCGAGTTGCAGAAGTTCAGGTGGGGGATTCAGTCCTTAAGCGAGCAGTAGCTACATTATCACGCCTGCCATGCATAGAGCGGACCGATGGGTCGGTCCGGGGCGGGTGAATGTTTAGTTTTCGTATAAAATGGGCGCGCGGTGCTGGCAACACTGCTCTGTCATTGTCACGTCCTCTGCCGTCGCCCGCATCGTTGATGCGAATTTTAATTATAAATGGTGTAATTTAGTGTGCTTTCGGTTTTCTCGTGTGGTTTTCCTGTTCGGTGGGGAAGTGAACCAAGTGATTTTGGTTCCGGCGCTTTGATTGAGAGTCACGCGACCGCCGGCAAAATATAACCTCACTTTTCGTTGGCTCGCGTCGTGGCTGCCGATAGCTACGTATTTTAATTATAAATGATTGGAGGCCAACGGGGCCGATTTCTCATTCGGAGAGAAATCTTTTAGTTATTTTGTGTTAAAAAACATTATGTGATGTCGAACTGTGAACTATAGTGCAAATTGGAGGAAAGGAGTTCGAGAACGAGCGGATGTTCCAGTGCCGTGAGTTTAGGTTATTCCTATTCCTGTGCTCCTCACAATATCCTGAATACCTGATTCCTGTCATACTTAAACTCACAAAGAAACGGCGTCATCGTTCGCTCGGTAAGCAATTCGTTGCTGGGCCCTGTTTAAGTAGATTTTGGAAACAAGAATTTCTCGGCCGGAAACTTTCCGGAACAAAATTCTCTCATTAAATTTATTTTATTTAGCTATAGAAAAGAGCACTACGAATCGTAGTCAAATGTTGTTCCGAGGCTGATCGACCATTTAGTTTTAGATTTTAAGATAACTTTAATTTGCTTCCACTGCGCTAAGATCAGCTTCGGAATCAAACACAATACCTTCGTATTATTTTTTACGCGTCAAATTTACGAAATCTAAATATCGTTGCGGCATCAGTAGTATTTATTTTCTTCTGACATCTGGCAATAATAAAAAACTGCATTCATGGCGGCAATGAAATTATTTTTGAATTTGATAAATTTTGTAACAAAATACGATTATCTTATTATTTTGTTATAAAATGGTCAAATTGTTGTGTAGTGGATGGTTGCAAAAGGAAGCTTACGGGTTGTGGGCTATCCTTTCACAGGTAAGTTGTTCAAGTTTTTGTTTGTAGGGTGACTGTAATGTTGTTCATGTAAAGTACGTAATTATTAAATCGTCCTTTATCCATACAGGGTAAGCAGACCATAGCGTAATAGGCCGTAAGAGTGACTATTACACCTATGTTTGAGAAATATTTAAGGAAAATAATCGAAAATGTGGTATTTTTCGGATAAATATCTAAAAGTTTTGAGTGAAAAAAGCCTGCAAATATTTTATAGGGCAAAACAATCCACGAATTTGATCAACTTTCCTAGGAAACACAGGTAGAATATATGAAAACAAGTATGGATCGTCCGTCTTATTTTCAAGTGGGACGCCGAGTCGTCCAACTACCCGATGAACACTGGTCAGAGTTACAAAATGGATTGGCCGGCCGGATCAGATTGCATTGTTTTTCATATTTTATGTTCTTTGGGAAAAGTTGTTTCAGTTTCATGATTGTTGCGCTTAAATTTTTACAGATTAGTACGCTATGGGAAAAGACTTGGAAAAAATGAGACACTGTCAGGACTACGTTCTTTAAATCGTGTATAGATGGCGCGTTGGAAAGTTTTAAAGATAAACAATTTTAGAATTCGATGTATTGTACGGAGTGCATGTTGGTGTATGGTGTTGTATGGTGGTGTATGGTGGTGTATGGTGTTGTATGGTGGTGAATGGTGTTGTATAGTGTTGTATGATGGTGTATGGAGTTGTATGGTGGTGGATGGTGGTGTATGGAGTTGTATGGTGGTGTATGTTTGTGCATGTGTGGTGTATGGTGGTGTATGAAGTTGTATGGTGGTGTATGGAGTTGTATGGTGGTGGATGGTGGTGTATGGAGTTGTATGGTGGTGTATGGTTGTGCATGTGTGGTGTATGGTTGTGTATGGTGGTGTATGGAGTTGTATGGTGGTGTATGGTGGTGGATGGACTTGTATGGTGGTGTATGGTGTTGTATGGTGGTGTATGGTGTTGTATGGTGGTGAATGGTGTTGTATAGTGTTGTATGATGGTGTATGGAGTTGTATGGTGGTGGATGGTGGTGTATGGAGTTGTATGGTGGTGTATGTTTGTGCATGTGTGGTGTATGGTGGTGTATGAAGTTGTATGGTGGTGTACGGTGGTGGATGGAGTTGTATGGTGGTGTATGGTGGTGGATGGTGGTGGTGTATGGAGTTGTATGGTGGTGTATGGTGGTGTATGGTGGTGTATGGTGGTGTATGGTGGTGTATGGTGGTGTATGGAGTTGTATGGTGGTGTATGGTGGTGTATGGTGGTGTATGATGCTGTATGGTTGTGTGGTGGTGTATGGTGTTGTATGGTGTATGGCTGTGTATAGTAGTGTATGGTGATGTATGGTGTTGAATAAATGTGTATAGTGGTGTATGTTGTTGTATGGTATTGTTTGGTGGTGTATGGTCGTGTATGGTTGTGGATGGTGTTGTATGGTGAGAGTAGTATGGTGTCTGGTGTTGTATGGTGGTATATGGTGTTGTATGGTGGTGTATGGTGTTGAATGAAGGTGTATGGCGGTTTATGGTGTTGTATGGTGGTGTATGGTGGTGTGTGCCAGTGTATGGTGTTGTATGGTAGTGTAAGGTGGTGTATGGTAGTCAATGGTTGTGTATGGTAAAATTAACAAAAAATATACCTCTCATACAAATATGTGGGCTGGTTTGTATGTGAGGTTTTTATCCTTATTCGACCTATGTTCTTTAGGGAAAGTTGTTTAGTTTAATGGAATAAACAAGCCCTTTAAGTCTTGTATTAACATGAGTCTTTTTTACAGACTCCCATCAAATGAAGAGTTGAAGCGGAAATGGATGGATGTTATCCCAGGAAAAATAAACAAGAATTCTGTTGTATGCTCGCTACATTTCTTAGTCGATGATTATGTTACAATGGCCAGAAAAGATTGAAACCGAAGCAATACCTTCTATTTTTCCTAAGGTAAAATAGTATCCTGTTGCCGAGCTTAAAATAATAAAGCGTTGTACAACGAGTAGACTTTCAAACTAAGTAATTTTTACCTCAAGGTTTTGAATAGTGCTTTCTTCAATACATAGTATAGAATGAAGTCGCTTTTTCGGTGCCATACCCAAATCATGAAAACAGAACTCTATTACTGAGACTTCGCTGTCTGTCCGTCTGCCACCAGGCTGTATCTCTTTTACCATTGTAGTAAGAGAGTTGTCATTTTCACAGATGCCGTATTTTGCTATAACAACAAATACAAAATAAGAATAAATTTAAAATAAAGACGGCTTCCATATGAAAAACATGTGTTTTTGCTAGATTTTATCTACGATGGTTCGAAGACTGTATCTCATGAACGGTTATAGCTAGAATGGAAATTTTTTTACGAAAAATGTATTAAATTATAAATTTTAATACATAACAAATTTAAAAATATGATAAATGTAAAGAAGGGCTCTGATATAAGAAAATAAAAGTTATTTTTATGCAATGTTCATACAGAATGGTGCGGCATCCCTCGTGCGCGAGTCCGACTCACACTTGGCCGTCATTCACTACTTTAATTTAGTATCCTAGAATCTTTTACACAAGTTAGGCTGCCTTTTATTTACGCAGGTACTTATTTGATTTACAGATTTTACCGGAAAATAAGAAAATTCAAGTTTTGGCTGCTATACACTACGTACCTGCAATTAATGAAGAACCTGGAACGTCAGCAGAACCGCCTTCAAAAAAAATTGTGGTACAAGCTGAGATGTGCACTCAAACACAAGACATTTCTACGCCAACAAAAACTAAATTACGACGTGACGTAAAAATATTAAAACAGCGAATTAAACGAAAATGTTCAGATTGAAAATTTAAGAATATTTTAAACTTACTTAAGAAAAATGCAATAACTTTGACGAACTTGAACAAGTGCTCAATGTTAATTTTGAAAATATTCACGAACAGCTGAACACAAACAAATCAAATCGTGGTATGAGATTTAGCGACAATGTGAAATCGTTTGCTCTAACGGTTTTATTTTTATTCGGCAAAAGCATACCGATTTTTAGAAATTATTTATGCCTTCCACATCCGTCTACACTTAGGAGGCTCTTGTCAACTCGCAATTGCAATGTTGGCTTTATTTCTGAGGTATTAGAATATTTGAAAAATGTGGCTCAAGCAAATAATAATTTAAAACAAGTGGCATTGATATTTGACGCAATGGCTATTCGTACTGAGCTAAGGTATGATGCTAAGACTGACAAATACTGGGGCTATGTCGATTACGGAGGAATCATGCCTTGTGATTCAGAAACTTTGGCTACTGAAGTATTAATATTTCAAATAGTGTCATACACAGGAAAAATAAAATGCCCCATTGCGTATTTTTTTATCAATAAGATTTCAGCAGATGAAAGCGCACTTATTACTAGCAGCCATACGTTTTTGGGTGATATCAATATCACATGTGAAATCTATAACTTGTGATGGGACATAACAAATTTTAAAACTTATGAACTGTTAGGTTGTAGTTTCGTGCTACCTGATATGCGAACTTCATTAAAACACCCTCAAAAAAATTGCGACATACATTGCATAATGGATCCACCACATATGATAAAACTATCTAGAAATGTGTTTAAACCAATTTAAGTTCAGAAAAAGGAGATATTGAATTTAAATATGTAAAAGGCTCCATGAAATACAGGAAGAAGAAGGTTTAAAACTAGCTAACAAGTTATCAAGAACACATATCGATTTTTTTAATAAAAAATGAACGTGAAGCTAGCAAGTCAGTTACTTAGTTCATCAGTAGCCGATGCCATCGACTATTTGCGATGCATCGGCCACCCAAATTTCATAGAAGTGAAGCTACTGTCGAATTTATTAGGATATTGGATAGGATATTTGATTTATTTAATTGTAAAAATCCTTTTGGCAAAGGTTTCAAATCCCCATGAACATGAAAAACCAAGAAGTTTGGTCAAAATATTAGACGAAACCAGGAACTATCTTTGTCACCTGAAAGTCAATGGTCAACCCATTCTAACCAGACGGAAGACACCAGCTCTAGGTTTGATTATTACACGTATAGTTTCGCAAATTTGGCATTGGATTTATTTAAAAATGAAGATCAAATAGAAATCAAATATTTTTGACTTACAAATGTTCCCAAGATCACCTCGAAATGTTTTTCGTGTTTAAGATCTGCTGGAGGATGCAATGATAATCCAAGCGCGTTACAAACTAGGTACGCAATGCGAAAATTATTATTTAAAAACAGCGTGAGACCAGTGTCAATACCAATTGCACTGACATTGATTACGAAAGTTGCACAGCAGTACTGGAATTTCAATCCAAGGGTCTTTCAGATATCCCCGATGTAGACTTGAAGATACTGATGATGGTGGTCCGAAAATTGATTGGCTTTTCCAATTTATTGACCATGTCGACATTTCTGAGTACAAGTACAACGTATTGTATTATATTTCTGGGTACATTGTCAATAAACTTATAGTCAAAATTGCTTGTGAGTATTGTAAAGCCGCTTTGTTGACTGATAAACATTTAAACAGGCAACACAATTATGCTACTGATATTTGTAAATATTCTTCCATTACTTCATTCGTTGATAGGGGTGGGCTTAAACATGTATCAAAATTCGTTTTTGATGTTATAACTATACCAAAGTATTTGTGACATTGACCACGGATTCTTTGCGCAAGACTAATAAAACAAAATGATTAACAGTTATTGCAACATTTTACCCACAGCTAGATACGTTATTTTATCCTCCACACCCAACTTCCTCAATTATTTGCGAAAACAGACACGATATGGAATTACTAAAATGTTTAGCCAATAAATATCTAACGTTCCTATGGAAAAGAAAAAACAGTTCGAATAATTGGTGATCGTGCTACTTTGAGACACAAATTGCACAAGACTATCTTATTCAGTAATGTGTAGATACTTAAGTACGTAATAAATAAACATGCATTAATCATATGATTGGAACTGAGTTTTATTTTGCTTGGACACGTTAGTTAGTTTCCATTCTCCTTAGCCATTCTCACATAAAGGTCTACTAAAGTACGGCTGTTCGAATAGGCCATAATATTCGACATCTGTAAAGCAGTAGAAAAATTACAACAAAGAAAAATATTATGTCTTAACATTAACATAATTTTGACGACAGTCAAATATGGCCTTTTCGAACATCCGTACTGTAGTAAAGTGACCGATACTGAAACTGTAGGTAAGTTATTAATGTGCTGGTTAAAATAAGACGACTTTATAAAAGGCGACTAAGAGACTCCATGGGTATTACAGTTTTAGGCGACAGGCTGACAACCTATCACTAAAGTGAAACACGTTTTTTGTGAAACAGCCCTCAAAAATTTGTCAGACGTGGCTTACAGGCCGCATATATACGGTCTTTAACTCTCTGCCTACCCTGCAAGCGAAAAATGCTTGATTTGAAATTGTGTGTGTGTGTGTGTGTGTTGTTAAAATTAAATTGAAAAACAAGTACGAATGTACTTTGACCACAATATAATTATGTCTTATCTACACTTCTACACTAATATAATAAAGAGGAAAACTTTGTTTTTGTTTTTTTGTTTGTTGTTGTTTGTATGTAATCGATAAACTCCAGAAACTACTGGACCGATTTCAAAATTCTTTCACTATTATAAAGATAAACATCCCTGAGTAGCATAGGCTACTTTTTACCAGGAAAATTCCTCATTCCTACGGAAAACAGTTGCAGCAGGAAAACGGGGAAATAAAGCAGATATTACCCAAATTAAGCCGCTTTACCGATCCTCATGAATTTTGGCACTGATATTACTATCATATAAAAGACGGACATGGTCAGCCCTCGAGGATCTGGAGTACCTGATGAAGACCACAGCATCCCATATAAACTACTAGCAACCCGCCCAGCTGTTACACCCGCTGCTACGTACCTGTTTTCTCGTATAAATTGGAGCTAAGCCCGTAGTAGAAAGTCCATTACTCCAAACCCGCAGAGGGAAGTGTGCGAGCAGAAGCGGCCCGTCATGCAGAATAACTTTTACTTTGAAGCCATTACCGTATCTCTTATTGTTTATATGGCATGCTGGTGGTACATCAGGTACTCCAGACCCTCGTGACCATGTGCCAGCGAAGCGGCCCGTCATGCTCAATAACTTTTACTTTGAGGCTTTTACCGTATCTCTTATAGTTTATATGGGATGCTGGTGGTCTACATCAGGTACTCCAGATCCTCGATGACCATGTGCCAGCAGAAGCGGCCCGTCATGGTGAACAAATTTTTCTATGAAGCCATGACCGAAACTTTTATAGTTTAGATGGGATGCTGTTGGTCTTCATCAGGTACTCCAGATCCTCGAGGGCTGACAAAAAGTAGTTCATGTCCATCTTTACTATGCTAGTAATATCAGTGCCAAATTTCGCGAAGATCGGTAAAGCGGTTTGGCTTATTTGGGTAATATCCGCTGTATTTCCGCTTTTCCTGCTGCTAACCGTTTTCCCGTGGAAATGAGAAATTTTCCCGTGGTAGTAGCCTATGTTACTCGAGAATTGTAGTTGGTGAAAGAATTTTCAAATCGGTCCAGTAATTTCGGTTTATCGATTATATACATACAAAACAAACAAACAAACAAAAAAACAAACAAAGTTTTCCTCTTTATTATATTAGTGTAGATGTAGATAAGAGATACGGTCATGGCTTCATAGAAAAATTTGTTCACCATGACGGGCCGCTTCTGCTGGCACATGGTCATCGAGGATCTGGAGTACCTGATGTAGACCACAAGCATCCCATCTAAACTATAAGAGATAGGGTAATGGTTTCAAAGTAAAGTTATTCAGCACGATAGGCTGCTTCTGCTGGCACATGGTCACGAGGGTCTGGGTACCTGATGTAGACCACCAGCATCTCATCTAAACCATAAAAGATTCAGTAATGGTTTCAAAGTTAGTTATTCAGCATGACAGGCCGCTTCTGCTCGCACATGGTCACGAGGTCTGGGTACCTGATGTAGACCACCAGCACCCCATCTAAACTTTATTAGACTCGGTAATGGCTTCAAAGTTAAAGTTATTCAACAGGACAGGCCGCTTCTACTGGGAAAACAGGTAAGTAGCAGCGAGTGAAACCGCTGGGCGGGCCGCTAGTTTTGGTAATAAAAACGTGTGGTCACCTGCTTAGAAAGAGACAGAGCTACTTTTTTGAGAACCTCTCTCGGCTCGCTTTTAGCGTCACAGTGAGCGATCCAGCTATGCGACCGAAGGGAGCATTTCCTAGATCCATGAGCTTTCCATGTGCATTTTATGTCAAAAAAGCGATAACGTTTATAAATATTCGTTTCGTCCAAGTTTTGTCTATAAATTCGTTTTTACTAACAAAAATAGAACGTAAACATGAGGTTATATCAAAGGTTATATTATAAGATTTTATCTACATAGCGGGGCGTGTAAGTAAGTACCTACACCACCGGTAAAAATCGAAAAATACGGCTGTTCATTGCTTTTTATAAGATTACCTTTTAAAAGGAAGGCGCATGGAACCATTTTACAAGTGGGGTCACCTCAAATTTTATTGTATTTTTTTAAGTGAAATAGTTCAGTTTTATTAGGCTTTCACTCATTTAGTGGGCGAATTTCAAATAATTGAAATTCCTTTCAAATGTATTTCATAGCTTGCGCAGTATAACATTTGTGCATCAGCGACATTTATCAAAGAACAAAAGTTAGTGCCGGTAGAGTAGAATGGCACCACCCCTCTCTTCCCGTAGGGGGTCGTAAGAGGCGACCGAGGGATAAAAACCCAAACAGCCAGGGTCAACCGTATGGTGGCAGTTAATCTGCCACAAAAGCATTCCCAAGGAGGTTGACGTCTGGTAGGCGGTCGGTCGTAAAATTAAGCCAAATCCTCTGCAGTAAGCATTTCTTTGTGCAAATATACAGTAAGTAACAGAAAGGGTATAATAAGCCGAAAGAAAGTCAACGTCTCATATAACTGGACAACTTTCCCCATGGAACATGAGTCGAAGTAGGTATATTTCTTTTTCATATGTTTCATGGGGAAAGTTGTTTAGTTTCATGAGTAGGTATCTTGACCTCCTTTCCGTTACTCCCGGTAGAAGAAACCGTAAATAAAACTCTTTAACCAAAACTTTTTGGTAATACTTATCGTGCTTATCATGATCTAATGAAATCCATAGGTAAAATCTATGGAAGTAAATGTCATTGATTGAGTTGACGGTTTGCAAAATCAAAATATTTATGCTTGTAGGTTTCTTTCGACTAAATTAAATTGATTTCTTGATTCAATAATATTAAAATGTATCACCACATCATGAATAATAATCCATCATGGAGATATTTTGTTCTTCTTCTTTTCGTGTAGGACACCGAGTCGTTCAACGACCCGATATTTTGTGCAAAATGGTCATTATAAAGTTTAAATCCGCAAGCTTTGCCAATGCAAAACATAGTAAATAATCACAAAGCAGGTAATTTGTATTTATTATATATAATTACTGATCAGACAAACTATTACTTCTTTCTTACACAATGCGTACCTAAAGCCAACAGATATCTCAGCTCCCTTCATTATCATCATCTTCCTGCCCTTATCCCAATTATTTGGGGTCGTCGCAACACGTTTCGTTGAACACAAAATCGTGTTGCAAAGTTAGCTGAATTTTACGACCAAGCCACTTACCAGGCGTCAACCCTCCTTGGGAATGCTTTTGTGGTGGATTAACCGCCACCATGATATTGCCCTGGCTGTTTGGGTTGGGTTTATCCCCAGTCGCCTCTTGACCCCACGGGAAGGAGGGGGTGGTGCTATTCTACTCTGTCGGCACCACACGGCTCATAGCTCCTTATTAACCCCAAAACGGGTCACTGTAGGTTTTCTCTATGGCTTCATTATTTGATAGAAGATTAGTTAGAAAATTGACCAAACAGTAACATACTTGATGATTGTAAATTGCAGTGCAGCTGTCTTCAGGAGACCTGGTTGAGCGGAGTGTTTTGATCTTCATACGATTGCTACCGCAAAATTTTGAAGACCCTGCAGACCCTGGTTTTGGGCATAAACATGGTGTAAAATAAATTAAGACCATCGATATCTGTATGAAATACTTATAATAAATTCCTGAAAGTGCTGTTAATATTACTTTACTTAGGCTAAACTCTGGTATTGATTATATAAAAATAACCCATTTTAACCAATCTGTTCTGATTTATCTTATCTAAGATTTTAGTCTAAGATAATTTTATAAACAGTTTTGACTGTTCGATTGTGAAAGAACCAACATAGGGTTTGAGGGAAGCTTCGTGTCCTTCTCATAGAAAGACAAAAGAAGAGTAGCTACAAGGCGACTAGTATGAATGAAGTACCAACATCAGGGGGTTTATAAGTGTTTCCCCCCACATAGAAAGACGATAGAATGTACAGATTTTTACAGGGCGACTAGTATGAATGAACAATCAACAGCAAGAGGTTGAAAGGACCTCGTACTACGGCCACGGGGACTTGCCCCTTGGCAAATGTTTTTGGGTTTCGACTGTCGTGCCCAGCAATTTATGGACAGTGATTGCCTAACGTAGAATGAGTGGAATCATTACATTTTCTATTTTATTTTAACTTCATACACATACATATTGTATCGGTAGGTATGTTCTACTCACAAAACAACTCTTTATCGAAATGAGAAACAAAATGTGTTAGTGGGAGAGCCGACCACAAATATATATCTCATCGAGTACCACAATAGGCTAATTCTTTAGAACGTTAACTGACACGTAAACAAGTCGAAAGACGTAGGTCTGCCAGAGCCAATCCTGCCAAAAGATGAAAATAATCGTTATTTTTTAATATTTTTTCATCTGTAAAATTTATAATAGTACCCGAATCAAATTGCTGGCATCACTTTACCATGTTAAATTACGTAACAATTGGCAATTAGCGCAAGGCAGGAATTAACGCAAATGAGGAACAATGTTTTTATGACAAGCGCCTTTTCAATATAAATTGTAGGTACATAATTACTCTAGTATATGTATAAAGCAAACTTTCACATAAGATCGGAGTTTAATTAATTACTAGCGGCCCGCCCAGCGGTTTCACTCGCTGCTACTTACCTGTTTTCCCGTAGAAATGGGATCTTTGCCCGTAGTAAAAAGTCCATTAATCCATCCAGCAGAGGCGGCCTGTCATGGCGAATAACTTTAACTTTGAAGCCATTACCGTATCTCTCATAGTTTTGATGGGATGCTGGTGGTCTACATCAGGCACTCCAGACCCTCGTGACCATGTGCCAGTAGAAGCGGCCCGTCATGCTGAATAACTTTAACTTTGAAGCCATTACTGAGTCTAATAAAGTTTAGATGGGGTGCTGGTGGTCTACATCAGGTACTCCAGACCCTCGTGACCATGTGCGAACAGAAGCGGCCCGTCATGCTGAATGAAATGAATGAAATGAAATGAAATGAAATGAAATGAAAATGAAAATGAAATGAAATGAAAAATAGATTTATTTGAATGAAAAACCTTTTACATTTATTCATACATCTGCCAAACCTTAAGAAAGTTTGTCGGCAGTAAGTTATACTCCTATTAAGCTAGGTTTTCTTATTTAAGTAAGTACAATGAAAAACAAGTATACATGCATATTAATAAACAACATATTTCAGTAGGTACAGATTTTTTACACTTTGAACATTTGATATCTACTCATTACATTAAAGTATCTTTACTTATTTTCTTTAAGTTTTGCAATAAATATTTCAATAAGTTATTTTTGAAGATCCTTCGACTTACAGTTTTTAATATCTAAAGGTATATCATTTAGAGTTTAGGTACTAAGTATTTTCTTTGCCTTTGGCCAAAGTAGTTATTTACTCTAGGAATAAAACTAATGTTTTATTATGCGTATTTCGCTGAAGCCTATTTTATAGATTTTAAATTCATCACAACCTAATTGTTCAACAATAGTAAATAACCCAAACTTTACATGGACGGGTAAAATTTTACATTATATAAATAACTGCTCAAAGACACAATCCTTACAACGGTCTTTCACTTGTTTGTCAACTAACAGTTACATAAATCTTTTGTAAAGATTTGATTTTGTTCAAATATGTTTTAAAAGTTTGACCATAGCTTCCCAATCCATAAGAAATAATAGAATCTACGAGCGCAAAATAAACAACATACATAGTAGCTCTGTCAATACAAGCTTAGGTGATGCAACTTTACAAGCACTGCTCTTAATTTATCGCACAATATTCCAATATGTTTTCCACGAAAACTTGTTTTCTATCACAATCCTAAGTACTTGTAATGTTGCACCACCTCAAGCTCGGCGCAGTCACGTCGCACCATCATTATGTAAACAATAGTAACTATGTCTATTATACGCGGCGCTCGAGATTCGGCCTTCAAATGTAGGGATCGAATAAGCATGCACTTTGTTTTGCTAATGTTTATCACTATACCATTATCATGCGCCCATTTTATGATGTTAGTGAAATCTTCTTGCAATTTTTGTTCTATTACATTTAAGTCCTTGTCCGCGTATAATAGGCATGTATCATCAGCGTACATGTAAATACAACAGTTCCTAACTACATTACATACTGTTAACGTGCATTATGTAGCCACGGGACCGTACACGAACCGTCGGCACACCACAGCTGACGCGCGCGGGATCGCCGGTCACCTATCACTACTGTTTGTAAATACCTATCCGTGAGGTATGCGGAGCCAGTTACTAAGTGGGCCAGCTATCGCACTCTTCCATGGCCTGGATCAGCTGATTATGCTCTAAAGTATCAAATGCTTTTCGGAAGTCTATATAGACTACCACAACATATGCTGATCCAGGGCCCCATTGACGTCATCGGTGAACTGTGCCAGAGCAGTTGCCGTACTACGGCCCCGTCGAAATCCATGTTGTGATTGTGATAAAATGCTATGCTGTTCTAAAAACCTACTTATTTGAACTTAACTTAACTTTAACTTTGAAGCCATTACCGAATTTTTTATAGTTTAGATGAGATGCTGGTTGTCTACATCAGGTACTCCAGACCCTCGTGACCATGTGCCAGCAGAAGCAGCCTGTCGCGCTGAATAACTTTTACTTTGAAACCATTACCTATCTCTTATAGTTTAGATGGGATGCTTGTGGTCTACATCAGGTACTCCAGCTCCTCGTTGACCATGTGCCAGCAGAAGCGGCCCGTCATGGTGAACAACTTTTCTATGAAGCCATGACCGTATCTCTTATAGTTTATATGGGATGCTGGTGGTCTTCATCAGGTACTCCAGATCCTCGAGGGCTGACCATGTCCGTCTTTTATATGATAGTAATATCAGTGCCAAAATTCGCGAGGATCGGTAAAGCGGTTTGGCTAATTTGGGTAAAACAAACAAACAAAGTTTTCCTCTTTATTATATTAGTGTAGATAACAAATACTTCACTTTACCAATTACAGCTGTCTAAGCAGGTATGTTTGCGTTTGTTCACAAATATAATATAAGGTCGCAGATTCGTGATAAAATCAGGTTTTTGATCAAAAAGCTGAACTAGTTTAAATTATTGATGAAATTGCATTAGCGCAGCGTCGTCAGAACAATGGTCACTGCGCACAACACTAGACCAAACTGGCGCGCCGCGTAAGCTCGCAGTGCTATACGGGGTTGTGATTACGACAAAATAGTTCCGTATAGCACTGAACGAAAACAAAAATCATCCAGTGCGATACGACAAGATACTTCCGTACATTTTTTCTTCAGAAAAGGATAATAATTAAAAACGTAATATCAGGAATATATTTGTCTCACTTCTACCTACACAGGAACCTAGGAAAATACCTACACCCCGCACGGACGCTAAAACAAGGAAAGCAGGCTGCCGCACAGGCGGAAAGTCAAATACGGCCAAATACTTCCCGTTTCGTGATTATATCATAGACCAATAATATTGGTCTATGATTATATTATATACTTTTTGGTGATTATACTTCGTTGCTGCATCCTATGAGATTTAATAAACCATGTAGTACGTTCTTCGTCCTACCGCACCATCACACGTATTTTTAGATATATTTTAAAAGAAATAATCAAAATCAAGTAAGTATTTTGACTACCGCCGTACTTAGCCCCGCCGTTCCCCAGATGGCGTGGCGCTCGCGTCATTCGTTTTTCGTGTGACGCACCGTCAACGCGTTCCGTAAAAAATAATATTTTTTTTTGTAAAAATAAGTGAAAAGTGAAGTTTTAGAAGTGCAACGAAAAAGGACTAGTGAAAACTTCGATAAACACGACTGGAAATGGATTTGACACGAAAATGGAGGTTAGTTTTTGAAAAACCCATGTCTTTGGTTCTTGTCAAAAATCTTTTGTTATTCCCTCAGTGTCGGCACGGGATGTCGTCGAGAATTACTGTTGATATTCCCTCAGTGACGGCACGAGATGTCGTCCGGGAATTTCTGTTGATATTCCTCAGTGGCGGCACGAGATGTCGTCCGGGAATTTCTGTTGATATTCCCTCAGTGCCGGCACGAGATGTCGTCCGGAATTTCTGTTGGTATTCCCTCAGTGGCGGCACGAGATGTCGTCCGAATTACCGTAGTAAAACCAAGCCGAGCCTGTCCCTTGTCGATTGCTGCCATTACCGCAATCCCATTTTCATGACGCTTTTCCTCAGTGGTAACACGAGATGTTATCCGGAAATTACTCCTTACTTTCCTATTGTGGTGGCTCGAGTCGAGATGTCATCCAAGAAGTAAATACATGAAACATGAAACTAAAAGCTAAGTTCTTGCATACTTTCCTAATGATGTGGTGACACAAGATGTCATCCAGGATGTAAATACATGGAACATGAAACTAAAAGCAAGTTATTGAATACTTTCCTAATGTGGTGACACGAGATGTCATCCAGGAAGTAGATACATGGAACATGATAATATGTGATCATATTAACCACTTACTTACTTGTTTTCCTCTTACGGTGGCAAGATGTGCAACCCAGAAAGTAAATACATGAAGCATGAAACAAATTGTTGAATGCGTATGAGCCTGTCTTACGTGGTTTCACGAGATGTTATCCATTAAGTCGCATTATAAAATGAAACTCAAGAGATTTGGATTTTCTTCACCTAGATCGTAAGATGACACCAATGCTTACAAGTATGCTGATGATCTCAAACGAACCACTTTAGAATGAACTGCTGCACTGTAAGGAAATGGAGCCTTCATTCTAGCTGGAACCAAGTCAACCTCAAGTAAAATCGTATGTTATTCCAATTATCTCTGATTTAAGGGCTGCTGGTGTTTACAAAACACATATTAACTTCATTCTTGTTATGGAGAAATGTTTCCGAGGTATGTGTGACTGTCAATGGACTCAAAAATTGCTAAAAGCCTTTTCATGAGATCTCTGAACGTTTGGGGAAGATCCTCATAGGTTTGGCTGCTGATCAGTAAAAGGTAATTGGCTAAGACCCTATTTTCAGAAACCTATTTTTTTTTTTTTTTTTTATTTATGATGGGATTACTCTTGACCCCAAACTTACCCTAGAGCAGAGATGGGATCTACGGTGGAGCGAGCTTGCCCAGAAGATGCCTATTCACTCTAGACTTAAAGAGATTCAGGTTATATGCGCTCGGAAATACAGACGCAGGCAGGGAATTCCATTCTTTAGCCGTAATAACATGGGACTTTAGAAAGGCCAGACAACTTATTTATTGTTTTATCAATAAACAACTCAATAATCTACAACGGACCTGCATATTCTAATAAGAATATCTGAAATTATCTGCATTCTCCTTAAACTGCGTTTTTTGTACTGAATAATGATATATCATATCAGTAAACCTTGTAAACAAAAGTCTTATCAGACTATAAGTCACAATATCAACATTGGTTGACATGACAATATTTTGTTTGGTGGGTACTCAGAAGAAAAATTTAATAACTCAATTCTTAGGAAGACTCGGCGTGTAAATTACTCTGACAAGGCCTTGAAACCAAGGCACAGTCAGCCTTGCTGAGAAAAAAGTTCAACAGCAGCAGGGCCTACTGCAGCCACTAGAGGTACAGAAATGTATTTTCTACATGAAATGTGATTAGATTGTATTCAAAATCTTCTACATGTAGGTATGTTTCCTACTTTTCCAAATTCAAATTCTACAGCACTGCAGTGGACGATTATTAATTCCTAATGTAAACACAAAGCTAAACTAAATATCAACATTTAAGATGTAGTTTCAAAACAAACAATTATTTTGTGTCATATTATGTGACTTTGCCGATGACTCATACTCATACGCGGCGGAATAGACCTGCTATCTATACCTACCAGCCTAATCTATCTAACTTATGGCTACCTGTTCATGAAATCTTTATGTTAATCGACCGTTTGAGTCAATAAACGATCCGACTAAATAAGTATCTGCGATTTTGTTTTTATTAACTAGTCAATGTAACAATGAAGTTACATGTTTACCATTGTCAGTGGTCAGCTCTGTTCTCTTTTACTAAATAAGCTTGTGCTTACCTACCTAACTGACGCTGTAAAATAAAGGTCATTGTGATTTAGATGATTTATCATACATATTATGGTGGAAATTATGTATTCTGTATGCTCTAATAATGCGTATAACTGTTGTTTATTCCGTCTAAGCTTCGACTTAGTACCAAACGAAAAAAGCATTTTTATTGGGTCTGGTATTATTGAAATCTTTAGAGCATTGCACATATTTCTCAAAATATTAATTTAAAACAATCTGCCGAAAAATACCATATACTTTTATGAACTTTTACAAAAATGTGTCAACAAAGCAAATATCAAATTATGAAAATTGGCATAGGTAATATGTAGGTATGATTTTACTGATTGCCTGCAGTACAAGTAGCTACCTATAGATCCAATTAGCTAAGTTTAACACTTACACACAGTTCCGTAGTTATTATTATCACTCGTAAGTAAAAAACCCGTTAATTTTAGCTAAGTTTCGTTTTACATACACGAAACCTTTAGAATAATGAAATGACCACTGTAACGGATCTGGATCGGGATAGACGGGTTGGTTCGGGATCGGGGTCGGGTTCGGGAAGGAATCAAGGGTAAGGGGGCGGGGCAAAAAGGGGTTACAGAAAAAGAAGCTCCAAAGGCTCGAATAAAAGGGGCGTGTCCAAGGGGGCGTGGTCAATTGGCAAGTGGGCGGGGCTTACGGGCAAAGTGGGCGGGGCTTAGGGACAAGTGGGCGGAGCTTAGGGACAGATGGGAGGGCTTAGGGGCAAGTGGGCGGTGCTTTGGGGCATGTAGGGGGGGCTTGGGGACACGTGGGTGGGGCTTAGGTACAAATGGGCGTGGCTTGGGACAAGTGGGCGGGGCTTAGATGGGAAGTAGGCGGGGCTAAAAGTGAGTGGGCGGGGCAGAGGAAAGTGGGCGGGGCCAAAGAGGAAGGTTCGGGAAGAAAACACCACTTAAAAGTTCTGGATTTATTGCACTTCACAACACTGTTACAACACTTTTACCTATTTTTCACTTTTCACTTCTCGCTTTCCACTTGAGATCACTTATCTGAATACTTCAGAAAACTTCAAAGTTTTCGCCGAAATGCTCCGCTTATATATGATTTGCTCACGTTCCTTCTCTTTCACTCGTAGTTCTCTCTCTTTCTCACGGATGACGTATAGCACAATCTAGAAAGTTCGAGCGTTGGTGCGATTGTTCCGTTGATGATTCTCTCTGTTACTCTCGCGCCGTCTCTTTCCGCGGATGACGTTTGCGCGATCTAGAATGTTCGCGCTCCGTTTCGATGTTTCGTTGACGCTCGCGACTAGTGCTGCACCGTGTTCGGTCACGGCTAGTGATGCGCCGTCCGTAACATCCTCCCCGGCGAGTGCTCGCAGCCTTTGATTCAACCGGTAGGACGGCGATCTTTCTAACAGGTCTGTGAAGAAGTTTTCCACGGGTCTGTACTTCGACGCTTCGTATAACACCATCGGGTCCGGTGTAAGTTTGGGTCACGATACCGCGCGGCCACAAGTTCCTTGGCGAGGTTGGGTCGACGATTACGACGTAATCTCCTTCCTTGATTGCGTTGGCCGTGGTGACATCTCCGCGTGGTATTAAAGTTGGCAGGTATTCTTTTATCCAACGCTTCCAGAAAGTGTCAGCGAGCGCTTGAGTTCTTCGCCATGCTCGACGGTCTGCGAGTTTACAAGATCCAGTGACAGGTAGACCACTAGAACTGCCGATTAAGAAGTGGTTGGGGGTCAGTGCCTCAGGATCATTAGGGTCTACAGGCACATGGGTGAGAGGTCGTCCATTGATGGCATGTTCTGCTTCTAGTAGTAGTGTGTGTAGAACTTCTTCCGTAGTAACTTGTTCTTTTAGGGAAGCTTTTAGTGCGGTTTTGACTAAGCGTTCCCATGCACCGCCTTGGTTAGGTGCTCCAGGGGGAATAAAATTCCATTCAATACGCTGCGTTAAGGCAAACTCTTTTAGTTCTGGTGCCCACTCGGCGAAGGCATTGCGAAGTTCCACGTCAGCTCCTCGAAAGTTAGTTCCATTATCGCTGAATATTCTTCTTGGCCAGCCGCGTCTCGCTGCCATCCGTCGGAGCGCCATTATAGCGGAATCAGAGGTCAGAGTTGGTACTACCTCCAGATGTACTGCTCGCGTGGATAGGCAAGTAAACAGGGCTCCCCATCTTTTCTCTCTTCTTCGACCAATCTTTATCTGCATGGGCCCAAAGTAGTCAACCCCGCAATTGGTGAATGGGCGTGTATAGGGCTCCAGTCTAGCTCCAGGCAGATTTCCTGTAGATGGGATAATTGGGTTTGTTTTACGCACTCGGCAAAGTTGGCAGCGAAGTGCTATCGTTCGTACAGTGGGTCGTAGGTTCTGGATCCAATATCGTTGTCGTAGATCATTGACAACGCGTTCGTTGTTCGCGTGGCCAGCCCTCTTGTGTTCATGTTGTACCAAAAGACGTGTATACGGGTGGCGGCCATCCAGCAGAATCGGACGTTTCACATGATCTGAGACTTCAGCGGCGTCAATGCGTCCTCGAGCTCGCATCAGCCCATTTTCGTCCAACTTTGGATCAAGCTTAAAGAGCCGGCTTCCTCGAGTGATGTTCTTTCCGGCTTTTAGGGCATCTACTTCTTCTGGATAGCTTTCTTCTTGTGCTCGTTTCAACCACAAGTGTTCTGCTGCGTCAATATGTCGTAGTTCTAGCTCAGTTGCTCGTTTTCGACACAGATCTATAAAGCACAGTACCCTGGCTGTAGTTCTGATTAGTCTCTCGTGGAAGAGAACCTTTCGATATCTGGTAGGCTCCATTCTCGGACTGATGTATGTGTGACCACTTCGTGTAATGATGGCTCTTCGGGTTCTTCTAAAGTGGGCCAGGTCTCTTCAGGTTCTTTTAGGAAGCTAGGACCCTGGAACCACCGGTCCGTAACTAGCACGGGTTCGTAGTTGGCTCTGGTGGCGTCGTCTGCCACGTTTATTTCTGTGGGTAGCCATCTCCATTGGGTTGCGTCACTGAGTTCGCTGATTTCGCCCAAACGATGAACAACGTAGGCTGTGTATCGTTTCCGGTCATTTTGTATCCAATGTAGCACTGTTCTTGAGTCCGTCCAACCAAAGTATGGTTCTGACGGGTTGCAGTCGGTGCTCGGTGACTATGGTTCTGGCCAGGCGTGCTCCGATCAATGCAGCTTGAGTTCCAGTCGGGAATAGTCTGAGTCTTTAAAGGGGCTACTTTAGCTTTAGCTGCTATAAGTGTAACTGCCACGCTTCCGTCTGGTTTTCTTGTCCTCCAGTAAGCGGTAGTGGCGTATGCTTGTTCACTGGCGTCACAGAAGATATGAAGCTCACTGGTTTCACTGCAATAATCGTACTGTCGGTTCAGGCGCAGATCAGCTACGCTTCTTATGTTCTGTAACCATCTTTGGAAGTTTTCTGCTGCTTCGGTAGGAATGGGTTCATCCCAACCAAGCTTGTGCCGCCATAGTTCTTGTAGAAGTATTTTTGCTGTGATTGTGTACTTGCTTATTAGTCCCAGTGGATCGAAAACAGACATGACAGCACTCAGAGCTTCACGCTTAATCGGTGCTCGTGATAGTTCTCTGACAGCAACTGGCACTCGGTTTAAAGCAGTGTTGAAGCTAAGTTGGTCTTCTTTTGCCATCCACATGAGGCCAAGGGTTCGACTGTCAGTTGGTGTAGGTCCCAGATGTGTATCTTGTGTAGCACGATCTTTTGGTGGAAAGGCTTCTAACACTTGAGGGTCGTTTGAGTTCCAGCCGCGGATCCGGAATCCAGCTTTCGAGGTGTACCAGGGCTACTTCACGTGCGATCTTGATGGCATCTTGGGAAGTGGCTAAACTGTCTACGTAGTCATCCATGTAATGACTGATTTTTATCGCATGCGCTGCTTCTGGGTATGTGGCGGCATGGTCATCAGCGTTCTTGTTCCTGACACTGTGTGCTAGGAATGGTGAGCTCTTTGCGCCAAAGAACATCGAGGTCAGCTTGTAGGTTCGTGGTGGATTA
Organism: Phthorimaea operculella; assembly: GCA_024500475.1. Taxonomy (NCBI): domain Eukaryota; kingdom Metazoa; phylum Arthropoda; class Insecta; order Lepidoptera; family Gelechiidae; genus Phthorimaea; species Phthorimaea operculella. The sequence goes on along the minus strand of JANFCV010000373.1, from coordinate 113,096 downwards.
ATTCGGTCTTTTCCTCTCCAATGAAATAGCTGTGCAGGTTGATCTTCAGGTCTGATCTTAACACGAAGAAACATCTCTTCAATGTCGGCAGTAACGGCTACTGGACGTTCGCGGAAACGGAATAGTATGCCCATCAGTGACTGGAGTAAGTCGGGTCCTTCCAGCAAGTGATCGTTTAGGCTTGATCCATTGCATATTGCAGCTGCATCAAAGACCAGACGTGGCGGCTTGTTCGGTTTGTTTGGGTTTCGTACTGCGAAGTGTGGTAAGTACCAGCATTTGGGGCTCTCATGTTCGTTGCCGGAACATTCTTCGGCGTATCCTTTGTCGATTAGGTTCTGGATCTGTTTTGCATATTCTTCATACAGAACAGGGTCGGCATCAAGCTTTCGTTCAATGCTTCGTAGCCGGCTTAGCGCAGCTTGGTAGTTCGGAGGTAGCTTCGGGTTGTCGATCTTCCATGGTAATCCAACTTCGAAGCGACCATTCGTTCTTCTTGCCGTACGGTTGAATATCTCGACGGCGCGATCCTCTTCAGGGTTCGTGCGAGGTTCGTTTTTTATCCCTAATGAATCAAGGGCGAAGTGATCTAGTACTACCTTCTCTAGTGTGACGAGTTCAGGGGCCACGCTGATATGCAGGACTTGTTCTTCTTCAGCTTTGGGGATTGGGTTCTGGGATCCTCCGTGCAACACCCATCCTAGGGTGGTGCGTGAAGCCGCTGGTTCTTCTGGGCGTCCCTCTAGTAGCTCACGAGTGACAATCAGGTGCCAATGGTCAGCGCCGATTAGGATTCGAGGTCGTGCCGTCTCGTAACATAGTTCGCTTGGGTTCAGTTTTGCCAAATGTTTGTATTTCTTCAGTTCAAAAGGTTCGACGCTTTGTCCACGGATGGTCAGGTGCCGCATCGTTCTAGCATTAATCTCGTGTGTCTGGTTTGATCCTCGTGCGCGGATTTTAAGGTGTACACGTTTGCTTGTTGGTTCAACCTGGGTTGAGGACACAGCGTGTATATGTAAGGGTTGTGTTCGGCCCTTTGCGTTCACTCGACGTGCTAGTTCCTCGTCGATTATTGTCGTAGTAGACCCTTCGTCAAGCAGGGCAAAGGTGTCTTCGGTTTTTCCATCTGGTCCCTCAATTGTAACTGGACAGATCTTCAGCAGGATCTTTCTTTTGTTCGTGGTGTCGAAGATGGACGTCGAAGCAACAGTCTCTTCGTTATGTCGTTTTTCTTCTTTACCTGTCGGTTGCTTAGGATCACTGTGAAGCAATGGATGATGTGAGTGTGGGCAATTTTCCTTGTTACACTTCGGGGCTGTACAAGATGCTCGCTGATGCTTGTTCTTCAGACACCGAAAGCAAAGACGTTCCTTCTTTGCCCATTCCCAGCGATCCGAGACTGACATGTTCCTAAGCCTTACATTTCGTGGGCTCATGGTCTCCACCACAACACAGACATGGTTGTTTTAAATCGGGTTCAGCGGCAGCGGTGTAGATCTGGGCAGCATTCCGTGACGACTTTGAGGTTCTATTGCTGACGGGATCGCCCCTCCTTGTCTGAGGCTTTGCTGCGGCACTGTTGTTAAAATTGAAGCGCAAGGCCCTGTTTGCTTCCCTCAAGAGGAATTGTGAGAGGGTCTTAAGCTGAGGTTCGTTCCTGCTGGCGTGCTCATCTGCATAGTCACACCATTTTGAGTTCAGGTGGGAGCTTAACTTAGAAGTTACTTCCCGCGTCAGCATTGGGTTGATCAAATTTCGGTCGTCGATGTGTTCTAGGACGCACACGATGTTCTGGAGCTTTATAGCAAACCGATTGAGTTCCAGCGCAGTGTTGCCCAGCTGTGGTAACTTCTTTAGATCAGCGAGTGCACGGTCTACCATAATTTCTGGGTGGCCAAAGCATTGTTCTAGCGTCTTCATTATCTGGTTGGGGTCCGTCGCAGTGTAGAGGAGAGGCGCAACCGCTTCCTTAGCCTCCCCCCGTAAGCAGGTACGAAGACGGGCAATGTTTTCTGCTGGTGGAATTTTGTAGAGTGCCGTGGTTTCACGCATAGCAGCCTTGAATGGCAGCCATTCGGTCGGTGCTCCACTGAAGATTGGTAGTTCCTGGGCTTGACGTGATCTGGGTTGAGCAGTCGCCAAGCGTCCTAACGTCTCAGCGAGACGGTCAATAGCTCGCTCACGACCCGGTGTTCGGGATCTGTTGCGACGCGGCGGTGTTGGGCTTCGAGATCGTTGACGGCGCGGCGGAGTCGGCGTTCTAGATTGTTGACGGCGCGGCGGCGTCGGGGTTCGGGTTCGTTGACGGCGCGGCGGCGTCGGGGTTCGGGTTCGTTGACGGCGCGGCGGCGTCGGGGTTCGGGTTCGTTGACGGCGCGGCGGCGTCGGGGTTCTGGTTCGTTGACGGCGCGGCGGCGTCGGGGTTCGGGTTCGTTGACGGCGCGGCGGCGTCGGGGATCGGGTTCGTTGACGGCGCGGTGGCGTCGGAGTTCTGGTTCGTTGACGGCGCGGCGGCGTCGGGGTTCTGGTTCGTTGACGGCGCGGCGGCGTCGGGGATCTGGTTCGTTGACGAGGCGGCGGCGTCGGGGATCGGGTTCTTTGACGCGGCGGCGGCGTCGGGGATCGGGTTCGTTGACGGCGCGGTGGCGTCGGAGTTCTGGTTTGTTGACGGCGCGGCGACGTCGGGGTTCGGTTCGTTGACGAGGCGGCGTCGGGGATGGGGTTCTTTGACGCGGCGGCGGCGTCGGGGATCGGGTTCGTTGACGGCGCGGTGGCGTCGGAGTTCTGGTTCGTTGACGGCGCGGCGGCGTCGGAGATCGGGTTCGTTGACGGCGCGGCGGCGTCGGGGTTCGGTTCGTTGACGGGGCGGCGGCGTCGGGATTGGTTCTTTGACGCGGCGGCGGCGTCGGGGATCAGGAGGGGCTGCTGCATGCTGTGACTTCGGGTTCTGTTCGGTGACGATGCCGCTGGCTAACTCCCCGTGGTTCAGTTGATGGAAAAGCGAGAGTGTTCTGGTTGGTGTTTATAACCCAGTCCTTAACACGGGCTAGGTCGGCTCCTGTTCTTGCTCGATTTTCTTCAAATGCTTCTTCCTCGATTTCGGCGATCTCTGCATTCAATTTCTTTTGGATAATTCTTGCTTCAATTGCGGCGAGTTTCTGTGCAGCTTCGTACTCCGCGTGCAAAATTCGGGCTCGAACACTAGCGCTTGTTGATGCTGAGTGCAAGGATACTCCACCATGGATTCTGCTTCGTTCAATGGCGGTGCAGTCTGCAGCATCAAGAGTCGTCGGTGTTTCGAAGAGCAAGAGATCCTGAGATTTGTGTCGATCAGAAACGGCAGCGGTGCGATTCGTCGCTGTACTGATGTTCAGTTGGTGTTCGGTTGGGTCTGGTGGCAATTGAAAGTATTCACTCGGCGGAACTGATGTCTGAGGTCAGGGACGAAGCTAGCAGCTCGGTCTAAGGCGTGCGCGGCTCCATCTAAGGCGGCTTGTCTTGCGGCAGCAGCAGCTGGTAGATCTTCATATTGCATGAAGGTGACGCCTTCTCGTCGGTTGCCGAGGGTTTGGCTGCGGGTCTTGGGTCTGGTTCCCATGGTGCTGGTTCGTTCCAAGATCCGGCTCGAAGGACCAAAAATTGTAACGGATCTGGATCGGGATAGACGGGTTGGTTCGGGATCGGGGTCGGGTTCAGGAAGGAATCAAGGGTAAGGGGCGGGGCAAAAAGGGGTTACAGAAAAAGAAGCTCCAAAGGCTCGAATAAAAGGGGCGTGTCCAAGGGGGCGTGGTCAATTGGCAAGTGGGCGGGGCTTACGGGCAAAGTGGGCGGGGCTTAGGGACAAGTGGGCGGGGCTTAGGGACAAGTGGGCGGAGCTTAGGGACAGATGGGAGGGGCTTAGGGGCAAGTGGGCGGAGCTTAGGGTCAAGTAGGCGGGGCTTGGGGACAAGTGGGCGGGGCTTTGGGACAAATTGGCGTGGCTTGGGACAAGTGGGCGGGGCTTAGAGGGGAAGTAGGCGGGGCTAAAGGTAAGTGGGCGGGGCTAACGAGGAAGGTTCGGGGAAGAAAACACCACTTAAAAGTTCTGGATTTATTGCACTTTCACAACACTGTTACAACACTTTTACCTATTTTTCACTTTTCACTTCTCGCTTTCCACTTGAGATCACTTATCTGAATACTTCAGAAAACTTCAAAGTTTTCGCCGAAATGCTCCGCTTATATATGATTTGCTCACGTTCCTTCTCTTTCACTCGTAGTTTCTCTTTCTCACGGATGACGTATAGCACAATCTAGAAAGTTCGAGCGTTGGTGCGATTGTTCCGTTGATGATTCTCTCTCTGTTACTCTCGCGCCGTCTCTTTCCGCGGATGACGTTTGCGCGATCTAGAATGTTCGCGCTCCGTTTCGATGTTTCGTTTACGCTCGCGACTAGTGCTGCACCGTGTTCGGTCACGGCTAGTGATGCGCCGTCCGTAACAACCACAATATCTGGCCTTATTAGAATGTCATCTATACATATAATAAAATCGTAACTGGTCGGGGTAACAGGAACCATTTATAGATTTCAGAAAACACCTCTATACCGCGTTTTAGAAAACATCATCTTCATAGAAAAGCGACATCTATTGAAAAATATTTTACCCCAAATCATTTGTTCGCGATAATCTTCGAAAATATAGTACGTGTGTAAATGAGACACTTTGTGGTATGTAGCTAATAGCCCTGGTCAACACCTAGGATACTTTTTACCGCAGGAAAAACGCTTATTCCTACCGATGAAATTATCCGATTTTACGACAATCTAAATAGAATTTGGGATGATACTAATATGCATCACACAGTTTATAATTATTTGCCATAACCATAACAGCCACAAAAGTCCGCCACTGGACATGGTCCACCCATTGGTCCACCCCTTATCGGAGGGTATTGCCGTACTCACCACACTTGGCTTGCAGCGCAGTTCAAGATGTTGCATTACAAGGAACGTTGCTGCCCGTTCTTTAGTTGCTTTTTACGACATCGACAGGTAGAATGGGGGTGATGCTATTCTATACAAGCATCACACGACACAATAATTTATTATTATTATTTTAATTATCTCTTTTTCAGAGTAATTCTTCCCTGTCTCTCGTGGCTTAGCCAAGTAAGGAGGGCCATTGTAAGACTCAGTAGTCACGGAGGTAGTCAAGAACTTCCTGGCAATGCGACACGTATTGAGTATTGCGTCTTTTTTGTGAAGTGTGATAAAGGTTTGGATCGATTTTGAAGGTTTTTTGGTTGTTATGTAGAGTTTTAGGAATCATACCAGTACCATACTATTGGTACAATGTGGACCGTTTGAGGTCTCCACTGGGTTCTAATTTCGATTATGTGCAAATACGAAGTACGAATTTGCTGCTGCCCGTTCTTTAGTTGCTTTTTACGACACCAACAGGTAGAATGGGGGTGATGCTATTCTATACAGGCATCACACGACACAATAATTACTTATTATTATTTTTATGTTTTTCTTAAGATTATCTCTCTTTTTCAGAGGAATTCTTCTCTGTTTCACGGGCCATAACCAAGTGAGGAGTGGTTATTGTAAGAGTCAGTAGTCACGGAGGAATCATACCAGTAGAGGATAATACTATTGGTACAATGTGGACCGTTTGAGCTCTCCACTGGGTTCTAATTTCGATCATGTGCAAATACGAAGCACGAATTTAGTTTTAAGGTTCAGTATTTTTTTTGTTTTGTGATTAATATTTCGCAAAATGTTAGAAATACGAAGTACAAATTTAGTTTTAAATATTTTTTATTTTATTTTGTGAGTCATATTTTGCAAAGTGTTAGAAATAAGGAGTACACACTTAGTTTTAATTCTCAGTTATTTTTTCTTTTGAGATTCGTACTTCGCGAAGTGTTAATTAATTTAGTTAGGTAGGTAATTAAGTTAGTTAATTTTCCTTATTTTTAAAAAATAAGCAAGCATTACTTTTTTGGTTAGTGTAGAAAGTAATTACTTTCTGTTTATTTAAGTTCGGTCTTTTAAAATGGAAATTGTAGTAATTGCGACGCGCACGTCATCACGCGCGCAGAGATGACGCTGCATCGTATCGCATGGGACTGCACGAGAGGCTACACACTGCGCCACGCGCGTGATTACGCCGTGGTTACGCGTACGCATGCGTACTCGGTGTACAGTCCCTCACACAACCCCACACGACACATCGTCATCTCCACGCGCGTACCGACGCCGTGACTACGTGCACGTCACGCATACGACGGGCCCAGTTTGTAGCGCCCTTAAATCCGGTTGCGTGTACTCGACAACCTCAGACAGAAGACCATGGTTCATGGCGCAGAAAAATTAGGAGCGCAGACCCCACCCCTGTAGTCATTCTACCTGTAGTGTGAACTGATGGTAGGCTCAAACGTAATCTACCGTAGATCGTGCATGTATCTATCATCTAAAAACTTAGCGATGTATATTGATGTTTGGAATGGTGGCAGACAAATGTCTTGATCAACATCGATGATAGATAAGTGATGATAAATTTTATCAGCTCTGGAGGGCCTGTTGGCACATAAGCATCCCTTGTCGAGACGAAGTTCGCGGGCACCAGCTAGTACATCAATATAACTGGGATGGTAAAAATAAATTTTGTGTTGGATTAAACAATGTTTAATAGCATGTACCTTTAAATAGACAACCCTATCACGGTTAGCACATTTTCAAATAGAAATCTTTACAGATTTTTCGTTTTTGGCATTGGATTCTGTTCATCTTATGCCGGCGAAGTAAGTATATACTAGGGTTTTCGAATACCCGACCAATTTTGATACCCGGGTATCGGTTACGACTTTTTCAAATACCCGGGTATACCCGGGTACCCGGGTATTACGTTTTTCAAGTAAAAATGTTTAGGTAATTGAGAAACAAAGATTTAAAAGTTAGCTGTATTTCAAACGGCTACCTATCAGATAAAAGATAGTACAAGCGCCTAACATTCAGGTTCAAAAAGTGGGAATAATTTATTAATTTAAGACAAACAAAATAGGTACATAAATACATTAATCAGTCTCACTATTCATTACTGTCGGTTTCACTCGCTTCTAACAGTTTTCACTTGGGATTGAAATAATTCTCGGTGGTAAAAAGTATCTACCCTATATTACTCCAGGATAAGTAGATAACCTAACTTTCCAAAGGTGAAAGAATTCTTGTAATCGTACACGTAGTTTTTGAGCAAATTCCTTACAAACATGCAAAAATGCCCATAGAAAATAATACAAACTACTTAATAAAATTATAATGGAGTCTAGATATACAAATAATTACAAGCCCGCATGAGCTTACAGATGTATAAAATCAACGTTAAAGCAAATAATATTCTTAAAAATATAACAATATCTTTGAATATTTTCTCTCTTTTGTTTGTATTAAATCAGTTTATCTATCTCTTTTTCTCAGGTACCCGGGTACGCCTGTCGTTTGTACCCGGGTACCAAAAGTCTAAAATACCCGGGTATACCCGGACCCGGGTACCAGGGTAGAAAACCCTAGTATATACTAATGAAAATCTGAACTGCCTTCGTGGAACTGTGGGTAATGTTTATGTAAGAAATTAAAAATATTATAGTATTTTTATTTCAGGCATTTATATAACTCAAACTTGGTTTGTTAATTACCTACATTTAGTACAAGGACGTTAGACTGACCGATAAATAACATACCTACTTACTTATTACAATTTTGTAGGTCCTGTTATTATATAGGGGTACAATTCTCACATTAGTAACTTAACAAGAAAGATCTTGTACTGATGTACTGCAAGCAAACAAAGTAGGATTTTGTATAACATAACGTCATGTGGATTTGTTGAAACAGGTTCAGTAAAAACATGCATTTGAAATTGAAACTTTTACTCTAAAATGGGATAAGAATACTTTATTCTTACACGCTTTTCCCATATTTTCTGTAAATCTAAAATAATATAGATCCACCTGTTATCATAATATTATGTACCTACTTTGTTTGGACTAGACGAAAATTTTGTTTTATCCTTTTTTTATGACCTTGAAGTGTGAGGAATTCAAGATAGCGTTTTTTCTAACAATAATCAGAAAAAGATACGGCAGGAGTAGTGACGACATCGTAGGTAATAGATTGAAATCTTAAATCTTTTAACAGCCGTGGTGTTTATTTTGTAAACAAAATAACATCCAAAGATATTTTTTGTATTACTACCTGATTTATGTACTTATCTACTTAAATTGCTTACAAAACAATTAAATAATAGCGCTAGTTTACACAACATAAAGTTAAACTTAGGTCAAAACTTTCTTTGAAAGAAAAATGAACTGAATAATATTTTAAATAATTTATAAAAGATGACATTAGGACTAGGCCTTATCTACATAGATATCAAAATTTCTAGAACCCTAGCGGGTATTGTTTCAGATCACAATAAAAACATTCAAACAACATCCAAGTGCATTTTTAAAAGACTTTGAAGCTTGTAACTTCGTTCCCTATTCGCGACAGGACATCGTATTCAAACATTAACACTTTTTGTGATATTAACATAGCTTGCTTTGCTACCACTATAGGTAGGTACATGAATTACCCAAAAAGACAACTAAAATCTAGTATTTTAATTTAACTCCGCAATGAGTTCAGTACCTACTGACAGGTTACTTACTTATGCTACGAAAGCCTATCCATAATAGAAAACATTGCATTGACTTAACATTGCATTCGATTATTATTCTTAAAATAGGTATTTATTATGATTAATGTCAATTAGCCTTAGCACACGGCTAACTTAACTGTACCTTTCTTTGTTTTTGATACCTTTTAATGAGTTTGATCAAGATGAAGCTTTCGAGCATTTGGTGACGTAGATAATAATTTGTTTATTCTTACCTACCTACATATTTTGTATGTGTAGGCGAATACTTTATACAGGTATTACATATTAATTTCGTGTTAAAAGCCTAAAGTTCTTTTCAAATATGGTTGGCAAGTCATTCTGCAATAAGTAGAGCGCTAAACATCTACATGGTTTATTAAATCTCATAGGATGCAGCAACGAAGTATAATTTATGGTTAATTGAACTTACCTAAGTGAACTTAAACCAAAATTATACGAGTTGCTGCATCCGTAGAGATTTAAGATCCACACTTGTAAGCACAGCCGCTCCGTACGCGCCGCATTTTTAATTATTTGTATGAAGTTCTACATGGTATAATAAGATACTCCGCCTGGTATTCCATTCCGAGACTCGTGAACCACGTGACTAACACAAGCCTACGTCATCATGCTTGTGGGTTATAGTACGATTTCTTAATTGGCAGATTGTATGGAGGTATGGTCCCATCCGGCAGAAAGCATGAAACTTGGCATGTGTGTAGCTTATATGTGACTGTGTCTAGGAAAAGGGACCACTTGTGCTCATTGAGTTATTGGTATCTCCTAAAACTAGATAAAATTAGCTATCTATTAAAAAAAGAATCAATGCTCTAAGTGCCATAAATTATTTTTAATAAATTTTTAAAGTTGCAGTTGACAAAGTATGGAAGTTGAGAAAATTGAATTTGAGTTTATGCTGCTGAAAAATATACTTCCACTTCGAAGTTATGGAGTGATGGGTAACAAGTTAGTCTACTGTCTTCAAAGTTTTAATAGATATATATAAAGTCTCAATTACTTTAATAGTTTCGAAGTATTTCAATGCCGAACTTGCAAAAGTGGCAAAAAAAGCAAGTTTCGTAACTACTCGTATTTATAAGAGAATAAGTTATAAAAAATGAATCGTTAGTTATGGTTAATATGTTAAACAATATTATAATTTATACTAAAAGAGTTGTCAAAAAAGGAAAATGGACCCTCTGCCATAACATTAGGACGAATCTGACAGCTGACAAATCGGGCTTATTAAGACGGCCTTACTGTAGGCACTTCCCTACGTGACAGCTACCGAGCAAATCTTGAGCAAATAAGAAAATACACGTAAAGAAAGAAATAATTTCCAAGTGGTACCCTAGGTATTAAACTTCGTGACCCAATAAGATACTGAAATATTATAATTAGGGGTGTATATTTTATACAACATGTTATTTAGTGGACTTAGAACCGATTACTAACAAAAACCCATTTTACATAATTTTCGACCAAGTTCAGAAAAACGCAAATATCTCGGAAACTAGAATCACCCAAGTGGTCCCTTTTCCTAGACACAGTCACATATATGGAAGCTTCAGGAAAAGAAGGGAAGCAAGTTGGACCCCCCCTGCTTCCCCCTTTACCCCCCCTTTTATGTCCTGAATTTCAGTTATATTAATTGCTCTTGGAAACTATTAGAGATATGAGAAATCTGTCAAGGTAAGGAATATTTCTTATAAAATTGTCTACAAAATTGTTCTTGGGTCGATGTTGATAGGACTTATACTTTTTGAGTTATGCTTCTGGAAAACCCGTAATTTTTTTAAAGGTGACTTCCAGCTCTGAATTAGCCATAAATACCATGTGATAGAATATTATTTCAAACTTGCTATTGACGTTTGTTAGTTGAGTTTTTTTTGAGATTGAATTTATCGTATTTTATTGATATAAAGTGCCAATACTAGTGACGTAGGCTTGCGTTTCTCTGGGAATGTAAGACCATGTTTTATTAGACTATGAAGTTCTATGGAACCTCGCACATCTGTCAGCACAGCCGCACCGCACAGCCGCGCGTTTAGACGAATTCCCTAGTCGACTCTGATGACGTCTTCAGCACTATGCGGTTAGTGTGACCATATTTAGCAGTGTTATTCTTTTTTAATAGAAGAACTTTAGCATTAAAAGCTAAGTTTACAGATTTTAGCAGATTTTAAGGTTTTAAGTTTAAGTTTAAGGATTTTATACAATTATAAGCTCGTTTAGCTTACTAGATAGGTCAAAATAAAATATTAACATATTATGGTAGATTGCATTGTAGATTGTAACCGAGATAGGTATCATAACAATAAATTAATATGGTCACATGTATGCCTTGATCTCGTCTAGAACTACAAGTTCTTCAAAGAAACTGGTAGTGCAGCATGCACAGTTAACGAGATAAACGAGTTGAAAGTTTGACAGCTATCACCTAAAATGTAAATCTCGTCCAGACTTACATACATAATTCGTCATTCTTACATACATACCTACATACATTCAAACATACATATACTCGAAAACATAACCTTCCTTCTGAGACAGTCGGTGAAAACGGACGGTGAACAGCTTACTGGGAGGAAAAGTTAATGGGACAGTCTGGCAGCACCGACAAATAAAAAAAACTTCTTAAATGGTCACACTCTCCGCGCGCGCTGTTGACGTCATCAGCCAGCACTATAGTTTCTGATCAGCTCGCTTAGAAATCTCTATGAGAAATCCGTTTGATTCGGAGCGTGCAGCTCGGCAATATTTTCGAGGCCCCATAGATTTTCATACAAAGAATACGGCTATAAGTACTTTCACCTTATACTTTTTCTATTAAGGGCGCTACACACCGGGCGCGTATGCATCACGTGCACGTCATCACGCGCGTAGAGATGACGTTGTATCGTATGGGATTGTATGAGAGGCTTCACACTGCTTGCGTTACGTAAACGTGCACGTACGCGTAATGCGTAGGGTTACGCACAGCTCACACCATGAGACTAACGGGTTGCGTACTCTACGCAGAGCTGCACGCGGTGATGACGTTGTATCCTATGAGATTCCCTATTGAACTTCACACCGAACAAGTTCAACACGCACAGCTCAGTCCTGTGCGTAACTCTACGCACGTGCCTTCGGACATGACAGTTGTAGCGTTGCCAGACCTTCTCAATACAGACCATTTGACAGTGACTTTAACAGTGAATTTGACAGTGATTTTGACAGTGACTTTGACAGTTACCTTGACAGTAAATTTGACAGTAATTTTGACAATGACTTTAACAGTGACTTTGTGACATTGACAGTGACTTTGATAGTTACCTTGCCAGTGACATTGACAGTGATTTTGACATTGACTTTGACAGTCACTTTAACAGTGACTTTGTGTTATTGACAGTGACTATGACAGTAAACTTGGCAGTAACCTTGACAGTGGCTAATTTACAGTGACTTTGATAGTGACTTTGACAGTAATTTTAACAGTGACTTTGTGACATTGACAGTGAATTTGACGGTTACCTTGACAGTGACTTTGTCAGTGATTTTGACAGTCACTTTGACAGTGGCTTTTACAGTAACTTCAACAGTAACTTTAACAGTGACTTTGTGACATTGACAGTGACTTTGACAGATGCCTTGACAGTGACTTTGACAGTAAATTCAACAGTGACTTTGTAACATTGAGAGGTGAGCATAGAATGGAGGAGTGGAGTTGAAGAGCCTAGTCTACATTTACGGATGGTATCAAGAGGACGTCGCTGGTTCCTGTAGAAGACACTATCATCTTGCTGCAGGAGCCACCAACCGTCCGGCGCAGCAGCGCTGGAATCTAACTATACTGAGACTGGCAGAATTACCCTAGATGGGTAGAAGTCCATATTAATAAATGTTTGATTCCGAAGCTGATCTTAGCGCAGTGGAAGCAAATTAAAGTTATCTTAAAATCTAAAACTAAATGGTCGATCAGCCTCGGAACAACATTTGACTACGATTCGTAGTGCTCTTTACTATAGCTAAATAAAATAAATTTAATGAGAGAATTTTGTTTCGGAAAGTTTCCGGCCGAGAAATTCTTGTGTCCAAAATCTACTTAAACAGGGCCCAGCAACAATTGCTTACCGAGCGAACGATGACGCCGTCGTTTCCTTGTAAGTCTAGTTTTTGACAGGAAAATAGGTATCAGGTTTGAGGAAGACTTTTGGATTGGGACTTAGGTACTAGACTTACTGTACCCGGGTACCAGCTCGCGTGGTACTCCGTCCAATAATTTTCACCAGCACTTGGGTTCACTATTGTTCATAGTTCGACATCAAATAATGTTTTAACACACAATAACAAAGATTTCTCCCGCACACCACTGCTCGCGACAGCAACACGTTTTACTGTACAATACGCGAACCAAAGGACTCCAAATACACTTGGTTCTTCCCCACCGAACAGGAAAACCACACGAGAAAACCGAAAGCACACTAAATTACACCATTTATAATTACAATTCGCATCAACCAAGCGAGCGACGGCAGAGGACGTGAATGACAGGACAGTGTTGCCAGCACCGCGCGCCCATTTTATACGAAAACTAAACATTCACCCGCCCCGGACCGACCCATCGGTCCGCTCTATGCATGGCAGGCGTGATAATGTAGCTACTGCTCGCTTAAGGACTGAATCCCCACCTGAACTTCTGCAACTCGAGGAGTGCCATCACTACCCGGAAACAGGTTGAGAATGCGCCCCGGCGCCAACGCAGTGGCGGTAGGTTGGCATCCTTAACCAGAACGAGATCCCCAATGCAGGGGTTCAGTCCTGTCCGTCCACTTAAGGCGTTGCTGCAGAATGTGCAAGTACTCAAGCGACCAACGCTTCCAAAAGTTTTGAGTCATTTGCTGCAACAACTGATAACGCGACAAACGATTGCTATTCACCTCCGTATAGGGATATTCCGGCAAGGCGTTAAGTGGGCGGCCAATTAAGAAATGCCCTGGCGTCAGGGCCTCTAAATCATTTGGGTCTGAGCTGAGCGGACACAAAGGACGCGAATTGAGTACAGCCTCAATTTTACAAAACACGGTCGCCAGCTCCTCGAAAGTCAAAATTGTTAACCCTACAACGCGCAACAAATGCGTCTTAGCGGACTTTACAACCGCTTCAAAAATACCACCCCAGTGAGGGCACGCTGGTGGATCGAACACCCAGGTAATGCCCTGACGGGAGAGGCCCGTGCTGATGGCTTCTTCGTTCTCCTTAAGAACGTTACAATTTCCTTCATACACCGATCAGCACCCTTAAAGTTGGTACCACAATCCGACCTGATCAGCGCTGGTCGCCCTCGTCGCGACGTAAATCTCTCCAGCGCTGCCAAAAGGCCTCCGTAGAAAGGTCGGCCACGAGCTCCAAGTGGACGGCCTTGGTGGCTAGGCACACGAACACGCACAAGTACGCCTTGATAGACTTTGCGTTCCGCAGGCGTGATGCCTTTACCATGAAAGGGCCTGCGAAATCCGTTCCCACACCTGCAAACGTCCAGGCCTCCGTCACCCGGTCCGGTGGGAGATCTCCCATCTGTGGCTGCATTGTGGCTGCCTTCAAGCGGTAACAAGGCAAGCACCTAAACACAACGCTACGTACCGTTCGTCGTCCCGATAAGATCCAGAACTCGCGCTGTAGGATGGCCAATAGCGCATTACAGCCCGCGTGCGAGTTTTTCTCATGACGATCCCTGACTAAGAGCTCAACTAAGGGTCCCCTTTTGGAAGTAACAGTGGATGCCGAGCCGAAAAGGGCAGGCTAGCGTTCCGAAGTCTGCCTCCAACCCTGAGCATACCTTGCTCATCCAGGAATGGGTTGAGGCGCACAATTCCTCCCTTCAGCTTTCCACGTCCATCCCTGAGCAGCCTGACCTCCTCTTCAAAATGTTCCGCCTGGACGACTCTAACCAATGAGCATAGAGCCGCATTCCGTTCCGCAGGCGAGAGGACAGGTGTAAAGTTCCGTTCTGCTTGAGGCTTCCTGCAGTTGTTCACGAACCGTTTGATCCAACCTGTCACCCCAAGAAGTTTGTCGAGGAGCTATACCGTTCCAGCAAGAAAGCTGGGTTAGGCTTCGGTACGAGTTGCCCCACGTTCACTCGCAAACCTCGATCAGGTGGCCCAAGCGGCGCCCTGCACTCGTTGAATGGCCATTCCTGCGGCGACTCAGTCAGCCATTGAGGTCCCCACCACAGTGGGTGACTCACCAAATCAGGTGCCCTGCACCCGCGCGAAGCGCAGTCCGCTGGGTTCCATTCTCCCGGTACGTGCCTCCACACTAACGGAGTTTCCGACCCCGTAATCTGTGACACCCGATTTGCCACGAAAACCTCAAGTGTATGTACCGACGTCTGCAACCAGCACAGAACTATCCGACTGTCAGTCCACGCGTACACCGTTTCATCCAAGTTGATGGTACCACGCAGATTGCAGGTTACATGATTTAGCAAGCGCGCTAGAAGAGCTGCCCCTGCCAATTCCAATTTGGGGATGGTCCATCTAGTTCTGACTGGTGCCACCTTACTTTTGGCCATAACCAGACGCACGTGCACAGTTCCCGTTGAACTTGCTGTCCGAAGGTATACAGCTGCCGCGTACCCTCGCTCCGAGGCGTCACAAAACCCATGTAGGGTAGCCTTACATCCCACCGATGGGACTAACTTGCGGGGTATCGCGATGTGCACAATCCCTGGTAAGGTGGTCACAAACTTGAGCCAATCCTTCAACAACTCTCCGGAGAGTTGGTCGTCCCATCCTAAGTTGGCTAGCCACAACCTTTGTAAAAGCACTTCGCCATGAACGTAACCGGGGCGATCCATCCGTTAGGATCGAACGTTCTAGCGATTGTCGACAGTACCGACCGCTTAGTCCAAGTTTTCTCCAAAAGGTCGGGCTCGATCTTGTACGTGAATACGTCATGCGTTGGCCTATATTGCACCCCGAGGATGCCCAACGTGTTTGGATTGTCCGGGTTCTCAAAGAGGTGCGGGTCCTGATGGAACTCGCCTGGCAAACCAGCCAGGAGCTCTGGGCAACTGGACAACCATTTCCGCAACTCGTAACCTCCTGAACCCATGATCGCGATCAGCTCGTCTCGTAGAATTAGCGCCTGCTCCACGCTATCAGCACCCGTGCAGATATCGTCCACGTAGACGTCGCGATCCAGTACTGCTGCGGCTCGAGGATATCTTACCCTTTCCTGTGCGGCCAACTCGCAGCGTACGTACTGCCAAATACGGACTTGGCTTAAGTCCATACGTCACCGTGTTAAGTTCGTATGTGACCATCGGCTCATCTGGGCTCTCACGCCACAAAATCAGCTGATACCGACGGTCATCCGGATGTATCATGGTTTGGCGAAACATCATTTTGACGTCTGCGACGAACGCTACCTGGTGTAAACGAAAGTCTGTGAGAATGTCCACAATGTCCCGGTTCAATTTAGGACCCGCGTGCAAACATTGGTTCACAGACACACCATTCGAGGTAGGAGCAGAACCGTCAAACACCACCCGTATTTTCGCCTCAGGTGACTTCAAGACAGCCAGGTGTGGAATGTAATAATGCTCGACACACCTCCAATCCAGGCTGGACACCGACATGTGGCCCAATTGAATATATTCCCGCATGAATTCTATATACTTCTGCCGAAGTGCTGGGTCTCGCCTCATCTTCCGCTCCATTCCGAGTAGTCTCCGTTCCGCGAGCTGTCGCGAACTACCTAAAGCGGGGCGGTTTGGGAGAAAAGGTAGCCTGGTCACGAATCTGCCTGACGGGCATCTCGCAGTGTTGTATTGATAGAACAACTCGCACTCGTCATCCTCTGGCTTCCGTCTGTCCGCCGTGGGCGGCTCTTCAGACTCCCAAAACCTCTGCAGCACCTCTGACAGCACACTACCATAGAGGACCGGATCCCCTTCTGGTAGGTCCTGAGGTCTCCAAACTGGGCCGAAAACAACATACCCCTGTGGTATCTACGGCCACCAAACCAGTTTCCTGGAGTACCTTCTTCCTACCGCACCATAATCTCCCGAGGACGTCTGACCCGAGAAGTACGTCCACCGTACCAGGAGTATCAAAATCAGGATCAGCTAACTCCAACCCTGTGGTTAACCCTCGTACCGTTGGTGGTAACCTAACCTGAGGGAGTTTCCCAACCACTTCATCCAGCACCACGGCTGAGACTTGATAGCTGACCCTGTACATGTGCTACCTAATGCGAACTCAAAGTTCGTCTGACCCCGAATGTCAGGCACATTTAGGCCCCGATGCCTACAGCTTCATCCTCACTTGGCCGTACATTTAGGCCTAGCCTACTCACCAGCTTACTCGATACAATACATCCCTGAGCCCCTGTATCCAGTAGGGCTCTTACTTGAATGGTCCGGCCACCGTATCCCCATACCCAAATCTTAGCCGTTGGCAAAAGTACCGTGATTGGACGGGGAGCCGAAGCTGATGAGTAGGCGGCGATTACCTAGCGGGAATCTAAACGCGGTGAGGCCGCGTCCCGCGGGGTATCCTCACTACCCAAACCTGTGTATGGGTCCCACTCCTGCTGGTAGGGAGGTCTGCCCATAAAGGCCATGGCTGGAGTTCTATAGTACCCCGACGGCAAACGTCCGTACCGAGGTTGCGCCTGTAGCCGCGGGTACTCAGGCATAGGCGGAGGCATGCGTGGGTCTTGAGACCCAACCAGGTGGCTCAAGCCCGCAGAATACTGCATGTACCCTGGTGGCTGCCTAGTGCTCCCTGACACCCGCCCGTTGGATCCCGTACCTGGGATGGGTGTCCTGGCCACGTTCCTGTGCCGTTCTTCCCCAATCCGGCACCTGCTGCCGTGGTGGGATCGTCCCCACGTCCTGGGTAAGTGGGCTCCGTCTGTTGACGTCCCCTGCCTGTCCCTGTGACCGATGCGGAGGTGGGCTCCTCCTTGGGGGTGGGGAGCGTTGCCCTCCCTTGGTGGGCAGGCTCCTTCGCTGATCCGATCCAGCGCTGCCCCGGCGCCTCCGGAGCGATTCATGCAGAGCAGCGGATGGTGTGCACCCTGGCAGTACCTACAGTTGGTGCTTGAAGGGCACTCGCACCTGATGCGGCCCCAGGCACCGAAAACACCAACGCCTCTGCTGTGCCACACCCCGTCTCCTCTGAACCCGCTGCGCAGCAAACTCCTGACACGCTGCCACCCCGTGGCCTGTCTCCCTGCAGTAGGCACACCCTGATTCCAATGCGGTGTTGTACCGCCTGGGTTGCCCACTGTTGCCTCCTCGCGCCGGTGCACCCGGCCGTTCCGGGTGGCGAGGGGCAGAGGTCTCTTGCGAGGGGCTTCACCAGCCTGGACGTCCACTCGCCTGCTTTCGGCCTCGAGGAACGACTTCAGATCCTCGTAGGTCGGGAGGTGGTCCGAGGACTTGCCCCATGGAGCTGCTCGAATCGAGCGACCATTTCGCTCGGCAGGCGGCGAAGCACTGTGTGGACCAAGATATAACCGTAGCCCGCCACTGGCAAACCCTGTCGCTCTAGTGCGCTGACCGCGACACTGACTGGGTGGAAGATTTTCTCGCGGAGGTCCGTACCTCGCGTTATGGTTGGTATTGACAGCCACTGGTCTAACAGCCTGTCTACAATCAGGCGCTTGTTTCGATACCGGTCGGTAAGGATCTTCCACGCCACCTCATAATTGCTATCCGAGACAGCCAAATGCGTCAGCAATTCATGAGGCTCTCCATGTAGCCTGGACATCAGCTGAGCCATCTTGTACGCCGGCGTTATGTCCGTCCGTGTGGACCACACTGCTATACAGGTCCTCAAACGCCGGCCAGTCGGCGTAATCGCCTGCAAAGACTGGAACCGTAACAGGCGGAAGAGGCACCTGTAATCCTTGTCCCACTTTACCACGGAATGGCTTTTCCTTTCCGTCACGTCGCCTAGATATGTCCGCAGCTGCCTGCGCAATGTCCTGAGCCAGCTCCAAGCACTGGCTTACATCGACCTCAACCAGCTCCTTATCTTCAGGGTTAGGAGCTTCCTCAAGGAGCATGAGGCACTCTGTGAGGTGTTCCGACACAACCCGAACCCGTTCATCTGCCTGTAGTGCACTTTTCAAGAGCGCGTCCTCCCGGTCCTCGCGGCCGATCATTGCCGCTGTGGTAGTAAACCACCTTAATTCTGTCTTTATAGCAGCCTTATACCTGGCGATCGAGGGAGCCATGGTACCAACTTTTACACACTCGACTTAATAAAACGAAAACCAATAAACAAATACCACAAAATAAATGTTAGTTGACTGGCCTAGACCTTACCGATAAGGTACCGTTCACTAGGCAAACAATACAGTCACAAAAACCGAAACAATATTTTCCAAAATTAATAAAATATGTGGGTAATATAAAAACACGCTTAATACTAAATTACGGCTAACTATGTTGCAATAAAGCAACCACGCTCTGCTACCAAAAATGTTTGATTCCGAAGCTGATCTTAGCGCAGTGGAAGCAAATTAAAGTTATCTTAAAATCTAAAACTAAATGGTCGATCAGCCTCGAACAACATTTGACTACGATTCGTAGTGCTCTTTACTATAGCTAAATAAAATAAATTTAATGAGAGAATTTTGTTCCGGAAAGTTTCCGGCCGAGAAATTCTTGTTTCCAAAATCTACTTAAACAGGGCCCAGCAACAATTGCTTACCGAGCGAACGATGACGCCGTCGTTTCCTTGTAAGTCTAGTTTTGACAGGAAAATAGGTATCAGGTTTGAGGAAGACTTTTGGATTGGGACTTAGGTACTAGACTTACTGCACCCGGGCACCAGCTCGCGTGGTACTCCGTCCAACAAGTTTCACAAGCACTTGAGTACTATTGTTCAGTTCGACATCAAATAATGTTTAACACACAGTAACAAAGATTTTCCCGCACACCACTGCTCGCGACAGCAACACGTTTTACTGTACAATACGCGAACCAAAGGACACTGGACGCGCGGGTGACTAAAAGTAAGGTTATTTTTTCCGACGGCCGCGTGGTTATCGAACCGACTGACAATCAAAGCGCCGGAACCAAATACACTTGGTTCTTTCCCACCGAACAGGAAAACCACACGAGAACACCGAAAGCACACTAAATTACACCATTTATAATTACAATTCGCATCAACCAAGCGAGCGACGGCAGAGGACGTGAATGACAGGACAGTGTTGCCAGCACCGCGCGCCCATTTTATACGAAAACTAAACAATAAATAAATAATAATAATAACATTGAGAGTGACTTTGACAGTTACCTTGACAGTGACTTTGACAGTTACCTTGACAGTGACTTTGACAGTGATTTTGACAGTGACTTTGACAGTTACTTTGACAGTAACTTTGACAGTAACTTTAACAGTGACTTTGTGACATTGACAGTGACTTTGACAGATACCTTGACAGTGACTTGAAAATTCAGAGAATCGTGAATATCAGAAACGTAAAAAACCAGAGCTGTGCATGCATCTACGCAGTCTACGCAACAGACCCTTGCGTTGCGTTCGCAGTATGAATTGCAGGGTTACGCGCGTAACCCAGTGTGAAGGGTCTACGGCCGTGATCACGCCGTAACTACGCTGTAGTGACATGCGCGTGATGCATACGCGCCCGGTGTGTAGCGCCCTTTATACCTTTCTTATACTTAATACCGGGAGTAACGGAAAGGTATAACAAGCCAAAAGAAGGTCAAGGTACTCATGAAACTGAATAACTTTCCGTGGAACATGCATCGAAATAGAAAAAACAAGTTGGCACTACCATAGTAAATCTATCAGCTGATCGGCGATTTTGTATGAGGGGGCAGCCAATTTTTTTCCATATTTCGACCCATGTTCCATGGGGAAAGTTGTTGAGTTTCATGTGAGCGTCAAGATGGAGGGACCAAGTCTCGGATTCCCAATCTATTCATATCAGGTTTTAGTACCAAAATTCTACTTATCGGTGGTGCAGTATCGAGCAATAAGAAGAATCAACAGGTCAAAATAAGTATCACATTTAATTTTTTTGTGTTTTCTAATCACTACGGTTTTTATTTCATCGAAATCAGTCCAGTATAACCAATCCGAGGATATAATCCTGTAAAAATCAGCTACGTTTTTCGAATTTGCCGCACCGACGATTTATTGACGGAGGCGGGTGACGTCAACGCATGAAATCAACTTGTACTGGTTTTCCTTAGTAACTGTATGAAAAACCAGTATAAGATAATCTCTCCATACAAACGCTCGTGGCTTCCTCGTCACAATATTCATTATGATTGTCAGTACAAGTTAAATTCAATACGAGAACGTAATGTGGGTAATATGGATCAAGGCCGATTTCAATACGAGAACGTTATATGGCTGACCGCTAGTATTGTTCTATGTGCAGCAGACAAAGTTTGTATGGAGAGATCAACTTACACTGGATTTCATACAGTTACTTAAGATAACCAGTATAAGTTGATCCCATGCGTTGACGTCACCCGCCTTCATCAATAAATCGTCGTCGGTGCGGCAAATTCGAAAAACGTAGCTAATTTTTACAGGGCTATATCCTTGGATTGGTTATACTGGACTGATTTCGATGAAATAAAAACCGTAGTGAATAGAAAACACAAAAAAATTAAATGTGATACTTATTTTGACCTGTTGATTCTTCTAATTGCTCGATACTGCACCACCGATAAATCACCGGCAAAAATCGCCCGTGTGAAAGGGCTCTTATGTTAGGCCTTCATACAAATTTAAAAAATCAATTTTATTATGTAAAATCAAACTTTAAAATACGGACTGTAGTATTATCTGTAGGTAGAAAATAGGTACTAAATAATGGTTTTTAAAAAATCTTTAAAAACGTATTCATTACGGCGTAATGCAAAATGTTCGAATCGTCAAAATGGAGGGACCAACATTTATAGTCGATATTTTTTAAACTTTTCACGTGAGGCACAAACAAAGGCGATATTGTTAAGGTAGAAATTAGGTACTAAAACTCTGCATAGGTAGATTATTTATCCACAGTAGTTTGCACTTGGTCCCTCCATCTTGACGTCAAGATGGAGGGACCAAAATTTTTATTTTTTACAAAACTATCGAGGTAGCTAAAATTTGAACAAAGGTAGCAAATAGTAGAATTTTGGTACTAAAAACTGATATGAATAGATTGGGAATCCGAGACTTGGTCCCTCCATCTTGACGCTCACCCCAGTTGTGTACCTTGACCTCCTTTCGGCTTGTTATACTGTTTCCATTATTCCCTGTATACCTGGTATATAATGCAACCTCAATAAAAGGGTGAATCTTTGAGAGGTCAAAATTTGCGGTCACACGTTAATTGTTTCAAAGTTATAAGACTTACAGAGTTTAACTAATTTTCATATGAAACAATGTTTAATTGGCTATCTGGAAAGTTAAATTTCATCCACAATATATAAAATATATTTAACTAAAACTTGATTGGAAACCTGAAATCGGGGGTAAAATACGCGTTCTTCGCGTGTCACACTTAGCTGTTCCAAAATTCAAACACGTGTAGAATTTTATCTAGCTGGACATGATGGAATATTTTACCTATTAAAATAATCCTTATATAATGTAGATTTGTAATAAATTATAAATAGTACAATATTTAACTGTGTTCACCGATAAAACTGTCGTTTTATGTTGGTCACACGTTTTTGTGTTTTCTGAACGCGTGGTCTTAAACGACTCGTATGTTGCAACTAAGAGAACTATTAGCTTGGTCTTGTTTCCTCCTTCTGCCAGGAACTCTTCGTCATCTCCGGAGAGGAAACAGGTGCTCCTTGGCACTCCCAAAATAAAATAGGAGGTTTTCAGTTTTCGGGTCATATTTTTATACTTGCGTCAGGTCCTTTCTGACATGTTTTCTAAGTGAAAGAGTTATTACAAAGAAATTATTCTTTGAACATAATGTCACATATTTAAATGAGATTTAAGATTTGTTTACAAATTTTGATCATATTTAATGGTTTACGAATAAGTCACAAAAAACATAAAATTCGGTCCTTTGACTGGCGCCATTTGACTGGCATTTTCTCCAGTCAATGGACATTTCTTACCAGTCAAAGGACACATGTTATTTAATTGATTGGTTTTGTACTCTTTGTGCATACTTTCGTGTTTTGTGGCGTGTCTACAGAGATGAATAGCACCACCCCATGTCAGCCCAGTTTATGTGGATATTGCTGGTGCCCAATGGTCGTGGATATTAAGGGTTTCTAGGAGGTGAGCAGCACCGTTTGCCGTGTTGATAGTCTGAGTCACTCATCAATTCTCATGTGTTTGGTTAGTTGCTTAGGCTGGCTGCGTTATGTCTCAGGCTCATTGCATCGTCTTTCAGACTGACTACGCTGTGTCTCAGGTTTATTGTGTCATGTCTCAGGCTGCCTAGTGTTGTCTTGGACTGGCTGCATTATATCTTAATCTGATTATTACGTCGTATCTTTAGATTAGACTGACTGCGTCGTGCCTCAGGCTCATTGCGTCATGTCTCAGGCTGACCGCGCTATGTCTCGGGCTGATTGCATCGTCTCTTAAGCTGTATGTGTCGTCTTTCAAGCTGACTTCGTCGTGTCTCAGGCTGGCCGCGTCGTGTCTTGAGCTGATTGCATCGTGTCTCAGACAGCCTAGTTACTTGGGCTGGCTTCATTTTGGTGCTCGTTGTACCTACTAATGTATGGTTTTTACCGATGTAGAGCTGCACAACTTTAGTCAAATCACCATAGTTCTTTTCTTCTATTTTTCTATTCTTCATGTATAACTGACTGACTATACACTGCATTATTACGATGAAATTTCTGCATTTGATTGCTCTAGTTTTGCACAAAACCTACAGCCATTATACGCTTCATTGTGTTTCAGCTGTCTCCTTCATGTCTCAGGCTGGCTAATTCTTGTCTCAGGCTAGCCTCGTTATGTCTCACTGACTGCGCTGTGTCACAGGATGTCTAGTAGTCACTCAAAATGGCTGCTTCTTATTACAAGCGCACTTTATTGTGTTTCAGGCTGGCTGCATCGTTTCTCAAGCTGTTCGCATCTTACCTCAGGCTGGCCGCGTCGTGTCTCAGACTGACTGCGTCGTATCTCAGGCTGACCGTGTCATGACTCATTCAGACTGACTGCGTTGCATTACAGACAGGCCACTCGGGCTGGCGTCTTGTCTCAGACTGATGGCTTCGTGGCTGTGGCTGTCTGCGTGATTTCTAAGGCTGTCCACTGGCCGTGTCATGTAGCAGGTTGGCCGTGTCATCTCAGGATGATTACATCGTCTCTCTGGCTCACTGCTTTGCCTCTCAGGCTGCCTATTGGTCTTTAGGCTGGCTGCGCCACATCTCAAGCTGGCTCGTCATGTTTCAGGTAGCCTCGTGGTGTCTCTTGTGTGCCTGATTGGCAGCGGCGTCTTTTATTTCAATTCTAGTTAGTTAAAAGCAAATTTTAAGAGTTTCAGCTCATTTTGTCCCTTGACTGGCGCAAAATGTTCCGTTGACTGGCACCTCAAATTTCAAAATTGAATTTTGACGAAACGTGTGGTTCAATTTAAGTGATTTTTCACTAATAACTTCGAATTAAGGTTTTAATAATTATGCGATATTAAAATAACCATAAAACGGAAATAAAAAATTCGCCAGTCAAGGGACCCGAAGAACGGTTTTCAAATATTGACCCAAAAAAACTCTTTAGATGCAAAAAAATATCCGTCACTTGTCAAGTATTATGTTTGACAATGATTTGTTTACTTTAAGCTTTGCAAATTATTTTACCAATATTATACTGCATTATTATGTTCAATTTATATTGTTGGTTACATATTGCCGATACTTTATATATACCACCAGAAGCCCATCTAAACTATAAGAGATGCAAACAGACGAGGAGCATGTAAAAATAATAAAGCAAAGATACAGAAATGTATGTACCTACCTATAGCAAAAGCTATACAATTATAATGAGTCGCTTGAACAAAATGGACTAAAAAGAGGGCACATACATACGTCTGCGGACAAAGTTCGAATTACCACGGGAAAACGGGTACTTATGAAACATTTTGTATTTACCTCATTTGACTTGTAGGGTCAGGTAGGCAACAGTGACTCGGATTTCTTCAATCAATAAAATTTTATAGAAAACATTGAAGTATCAAACTGAAATTCATATCTAGGATGCATTGATTATTACTCTTTCGTTTTGCATTATCATTTTTTGCAATAACACGACACTTAAGTCAGAAGACATATTTTTCTAGAAAAAAAAATTTGAGTCACTGTGTACTAGTGCCTGTCTACACTGACTCAACCCCTGTGGTACACAGTGACTCTAACAGTTTATATAGACTTGGCAACCCTGTTTTGCAAATGTAATATTTATTGAAACTATGCATTTTCATAAATTATATTTGTCAAGTATTATTTTCATATCATTACTACTGCTGTAAGAAATATTTTACTATTGTCTGTCAATGTTTCTAAAAAAAGAGAGATGAGCCAGTACTAAATGTTAGAGTCACTGTGTACCACTGAATTTTGAGCCAGTGTAGACGCCGATGCTATTTTGAAATAATTAGCCTACAAATATTACTAGACTACTCTAAGAGCTAGCAAATCTAGCTTATTACTTAGTGTATAAACACCACTTTCGATCATAATAATTACATTTCTTAAATCCTTCAATATTAACTGACAAAAATACATGTAGTGTACCTTAAAAGCATTTTAGAGGTGCAAACCAATCGCACATTTTTCACAATCAAACCGCACTGGAGTGGACGGATGATTGGTTTGTATGTGTTTGGTTGTCAAGAGCGACCATTATGTTAAGAATACAGATAGATATAGCTGTCCTATTTCGAAATATAAGCGTGAGCCAATGTACCCGCCCGAGTCACCGATCCCTACCTGACCCTACTATTGTTGAAAATAAATAATTTTATTGTATTGATTTTATTCATAATCGAGATCCCAGGATTGACCTTTCCACACCTCTTCTAGCCGGTGGGATAGCTTTACTGTCAGGTCAGGGTCCAATTTTCAGCCTCGTTCGTCATGACATGACTGGTGAAACGCACTGATCGAATACTTTGAGCTCTACGGATAGTATGCGCATGTTGACGCGCTTTATAAGTACAAAATCACACGCACAGCCTACGTGGTGACCACGCGCAGCTCACGTAAGCGACCGGCGCGCGGGGGCTGATGTACGCTGGGGCCATCTAGTGCAATTTTGGAAAATTTTGCTCCATGGTCAAACAGAAGACTGTGATAGTAGTAGCATTTCCTCTGAAGAAAACATCCTGCACTGCGCTTAGCAATAGTGGTAGGTATGACAACTACCTTTCAATCGGGCCTGTGTCCAGCAGTGGACTATTTTAGCTGCTGAAGAACAAGATAAGACATCCAATCGAAGTTAAAACCGAGCTCTGACAAGACATAGACTCCGACAGCCGGAGCTCCGACAAGTCGGAGTCCGACAGGCCGCTGCTCCGACAAGTCGTAGTTCCGACAGGACCCAGCTCCGACAGGTCGTAGCTCCGACAGGCCGCAGCTCCGACAGACCGCAGCTCCGACAGGCCCCAACTCCGACAAGTCGCTGCTCCGACAAGGCATGATTCTGAACTGCTCACAAGACACTAGATCCTGTCAGATGCCAAACAACTACTTAGTTTCGTAGAGAAAAATAGGTATTGACGAGATCATCATTTCGAATGACAGCTGTCAAACTGTAAACGTGTTTTTCTCGAAACTATGCATGCTAGGCAACTAGTTTTTAGAGGAAGTTGTTGGTCTGGACGAAATCTACATTTTAAATGACAGCTGTCAAACTTTCAACGTGTTTTCTTGAAACTATGCATGGCAGACAACTAGTTTCTTAGAAAAAGTTATTGGTCTGAACGAAATCTACATTTCAGGTGACAGCTGTCAAACTCAAAACTGGTTTTTCTCGGAAACTATGCATGACAGACAAATAGTTTCTTAGGGAAGTTGTTGGTCTAGACAAAATCTACATTTCAGATGACAGCTGTCAAACTTGAACATCGTTTTCTCGGTAAACATGCAAGCTAAACTACCAGTTTCTTGAAAGAAGTTCTAAGACTTGGCGAGATCTTTATTTCGTATGACAGCTGTCAAACTTTTAACGTGTTTTCTCGGAAAATATCAATTCCTGACATGAATAAGAATTTTGGATTTCCCATACAAACTGACTTGCTCGGCTGCTTAGGTGGGAGCGATAGGATTACCGCCAAGATGGCGGGACCATATCTCAAATATTAAATTAAAATATTGTCCAATTTAGTACCTAATTTGTACTATTTTGTACCACAATAAAAAAATTGTACCTCTCAGTATCAAAAGATATTTAAAAACTCTGGTCCCGCCATTATGACGTCAAGATGGCGGGACCAGGATAATGGTGAATCTGAATAGAAATTCAGTTATATGTATATTTAGTACCTTTTAGTACCTAAAGAAAACGTTATTTGATTCTGATTATTTCAAAGGAAATCTTAGAAATAAATAGCCGAAAATACTGGTCCCGCCATTATATCGATTTCAAAAATTACGAGAAAAATACTTATGTTTGGATTTTCAAACTTTGATGAACCTGTACATATTTAGTTCCTAATTTGTACCTATAGGAAATACTATATTTTCACAGTTGGTTGTATTGATTTTGTGTTATTTACAAAAACTGTTTTTGGTGAAATTAGAGTTGGAAAAAGTAAAGGTGACAGCTCCATTGACAGCACCATTATCTGTGGTCAGTTTCAGATTAACCATTGTCCTTGGTCCCGCCATCTTGACGTCATATTGGCGGGACCAGAGTATTTTCAAATATGTTTTGATAATGTGAGGTTATTTTTTTACTTGAGGTACAAATAGTACAAATTAGGTTCTAAATCAGACAATATTTTAATTTTGAGATATGGTCCTGCCATCTTGACA
This sequence comes from Phthorimaea operculella, assembly GCA_024500475.1. NCBI lineage: Eukaryota > Metazoa > Arthropoda > Insecta > Lepidoptera > Gelechiidae > Phthorimaea > Phthorimaea operculella. The sequence continues at coordinate 85,424 of JANFCV010000373.1, read as the reverse complement.
TAATAGCCATAGGAGGTCCAAAAATGTATTTACGTATCGACCTATGTTCCTTGGGGAAAGTTGTTCAGTTTCATGGGCTGACCCTTTCACATTTTGCGAAAAGGACATTTTATGAAAAGGAAATTTATTTTGCGAAAAGGACACTATGAGCTGAGACGGCCCCAAGCACCACCATAACGCTTGCTCTAGTTCGGTCTTTCTCCCCAGAAACATCACCGCCAACGCCGCCACTACCCGCCGTCACCGCCCCGCCAAGATCTCGCCAAGGCTTAGAACTTCTTCTAAGAAACTGGTAGTCTAGCATTTCCGAAAAAAAACACGTTTAAAGTTTGACAGCTGTGTTGCCTTTACGGCGACAAATAATACGACGATAACTCTTCTTTAGACTGTCTATTCTTTATTCTAAATTAGGGACCCTGCAGGTGGTACAAAAAATCAGAATAGTGATGGATAATGAGTTAAACTAAGTGACTAACTGGAAAATTAGATGATGCTCTTACCTCTTCGAGGGTATCCTAAACACATGAACACTATCGATTGTAGAACACGCACGGGATGACTAAATCAGATTTTTCTAAATTATATGCAAGTAGATAAATTACGTTAATATCAAATATGAAACGGGAAGCGTGGATATTTCGGTCCAACAATCAGAGAAAAACTGCGTCAAAAAAAACCAAGAACGGTGACGTTTCGGTGCCGTGTTCCAAATTTAAGTTATAAAATGATTCGAAAAAAGGAGATGTGAGGGTGGCTTAGGGAGGATGTCAATGCAGAGTTTGCACTCTGCTACAGCTGTCATTTAAAATGTAGATTTCGTCCAGACCAACCACTTTCTCTAAAAACTAGTTGCCTAGCATGCATAGTTTCCGAGAAAAACACGTTTACAGTTTGACAGCTGTCATTTAAAATGTAGATTTCGTCCAGACCAACCACTTTCTAAAAAACTAGTTGCCTAGCATGCATAGTTTCCGAGAAAACACGTTTACAGTTTGACAGCTGTCATTCGAAATGATGATCTCGTCAAAACCTATTTTTCTCTACGAAACTAAGTAGTTGTTTGGCATCTGACAGGATCTAGTGTCTTGTGAGCAGTTCAGAATCATGCCTTGTCGGAGCAGCGACCTGTCGGAGTTGGGGCCTGTCGGAGCTGCGGTCTGTCGGAGCTGCGGCCTGTCGGAGCTACGACCTGTCGGAGCTGGGTCCTGTCGGAACTACGACTTGTCGGAGCAGCGGCCTGTCGGAGCTCCGACTTGTCGGAGCTCCGGCTGTCGGAGTTATGTCTTGTCGGAACTTGGTTTTAACTTCCATCCAATCATCTAATATTAAAAAGTGAACTAGAAACAACATTTTGTTTACTTACATATCAAACGAAATTTTGTTTGCATATCCAATACCTATGGTAGGTACATTTGTTATTTTGCAGCAACTTACCGGCAGATAAAAATCAATTACTTTTATATGGTTTTTAAAATTATCGGTAGGTAATGTATGTTTTGTTCTATAATTTACCTACATAGGTAGTTTGACGTTGATCTAAGTCAAAAATTATCAACAATATCAAAATTATATAAAAGTCTGTTTGTTTGTTTATTTATATTTTTCTGCTCCTGCACGTCGTCGTACCCGTGCAATTTTATGTTACTTAAGTGCGATTTATTGAGTGTAGTTATTAAAAACTGTAGAGCGATACCTATATAAGGTGTAAGGAAAATAGGTCGAAGTATAAAAAAAATTATCTACACTTCATACATAATGTTCCTATTACAAATTCGAAAGCAAATGTATAAGCAACTGCTTTACAGCCATTCAGCCTTTAAAAAAAAATGTCGATATCATAAAGTAAAATGTCGATGTCATAAAGTACTTTTTCTGACTTTATGACATCGACATTTAGCAATAGATAATAAAAACAAATGTCACGACACAATCAAAGAATGGGACGACACTTGAAATTATGAGGATTTATTTATTATTAAATCTTTGCTTCAAATCATTTTCGAATTAAAATTTACTGATTAATGCTTTTTAATTTTAAAAGTTGTTCCGTTTTATGAGCTTCCATTTAACGTTTAGTTAAAAGTTACTTATGTATAAAAGTCGTTCAGTTGTTGGTTCAGTAGATATGCTTGCAATCGCCATAGTGAAGTGCGGAGGTATGAATTATTTTTCATAGTTTTTCTTGTAAAGTGTAGATAAAATAGTGTATGCAATTGCAATATAATTAGGCTTTAGAATGCTCGTGTCAACTATTATCACACTCGGCTGCGCCTCGTGTGATAAACAGACACTCTCATCCTAAAGCCTCTTATTATAAGGCAATTGCATAAACTACTAATTGGACCTTCCATATAAATTGACTCGGATGGCTGGTACATTTTGTAAGTGAGGTCCAAATATTTTTAAAAATATTGAAGAGCGATACTGGATCACGACACACAATAACTTTCGACTGTGTGTGTGTGTGTGTGTGTGTGTGTGTGTGTGTGTGTGTATGTGTATGTGTATGCACATTGAATTGAGCATGCGCACTGAAAGGAGCTAATGTATGTATGTAATCGAAGTTTATCGATTACATACATACATTCATACACATGTACATACAAAAAAACAAATCTTTCCTCTTCATTATAATAGTGTAGATTTACTCGGTCTTAAATTTAAGAGTTCGGCTATTTGATAAAACTAAAATTTTATGTTAAAACTAGCTGGTGCCCGCGAACTTCGTCCCGCCAAGGGATGCTTGTGTGCCAACAGGACCTTCAGAGCTGATAAAAGTTATCGCCACTTATCTATCATCGATGTTGATCAAGACATTTGTCTTCCGCTATTCCAAACATTAATATACATCGCTATGTTTTGAAGTGATAGATGCATGCACGATCTACGGTAAATGAAACGGACGTTACGTTTGAGCCTACCATCAATCAGTTCACACTACAGGTAGAATGAATACAGGGGTGGGGTCTGCGCTTCTAATTTTTCTGCGCCAGGAACCATGGTCTTCTGTCTGGGGTTGTCGAGTATGCGCAATCGGATTTAAGGGCGCTACACACCGGGCCCGTCGTATGCAAGACGTGCTCGTAGTCACGGTGTCGTTACGCGCGTGGAGATGACGTTGTGTCGTGTGGGGTTGTGTGAGGGGCTGCACACCGAGTACGCATGCGTACGCGTAACCACGGCGTAATCACGCGCGTGGCGCGGTGTGTAGCCTCTCGTGCAGTCCCATGCGATACGATGCAGCGTCATCTCTGTGCGCGTGATGACGTGCGCGTCGCAATTACTACAATTTCCATTTTAAAAGACCGAACTTAAATAAACAGAAAGTAATTACTTTCTACACTAACCAAAAAAGTAATGCTTAGTTATTTTTTTTTTTTAAATAAGGGAAATTAACTAACTTAATTACCTACCTAACTAAATTAATTAACACTTTACGAAATACGAATCACAAAAGAAAAAATAACTGAGAATTAAAACTAAACGTGTACTCCTTATTTTTAAAGCTTTGCAAAAATGGCTCACAAAAGAAAAAACTAAAAATTTAAAGCTTTTGTACTTCGTATTTCTAACATTTAGCGAAATATTAATCACAAAACAAAAAATATACTGATCATTGAAACTGAATTCGTGCTTCGTATTTGCACATGATCGAAATCAGAACCCAGTGGAGAGCTTAAACGGTCCACAATTAGTATTTTCCTCTACTGGTATGATTCCTCCGTGACTACTGACTCTTACAATAACCACTCCTCACTTGGCTAAGGCCCGTAAGACACGGAAGAATTCCTCTGAAAAAGAAAAATTATAATAAGAAATTATTGTGTCGTGTGATGCCTGTATAGAATAGCATCACCCCCATTCTACCTGTTGGTGTCGTAAAAAGCAACTAAAGAACGGGCAGCAGCAAATTCGTGCTTCGTATTTGCACATAATCGAAATTAGAACCCAGTGGAGAGCTCATACGGTCCACATTGTACCAATAGTACTGTAGCAGAGTGCAAACTCTGCATGGACATCCTCCCTAAGCCACCCTCACATCTCCCTTTTTCGAATCATTTTATAACTTAAATTTGGAACACGGCACCGAAACGTCACCGTTCTTGGCTTTTTTGGCTTGGCTTTGACGTGATAAGAAGACCCCAAGACTTCAACTCCAAGCCCCGGAAGTTACTTCAAGACCCTGAGATCCACTACCACCCAACAACAACTCAAGACAGAAACTCAAGCCAAGAAGATATAATAATATAATTTTGTGAACCATTTATTTACCTCATACACATCCCATTAATTCATAAACTACCAAAAATTCTAAATTATCCTACTTTATTTTCGGACCCATTTGGCATAAATAAAAAGAACCCAAATAATCACATTCATTTATTAGGTAAAATAGTACAAAATAGTAGAGCTCCGCCGTCCTCCGATTTCATACCCAATCTTATAGGTAATAAGCGTCAGCCACCAAACACCGCGACGAACTCTGTAAATAAGTAAATAAATCTGTAAATAAATTCCCATTATCATCATCATCATTATCTACAGTACACCTACAGTACACAAATCAAATCGTTACACCCCATAATACAGACAATAGACACTATCACGGCTACCCATTGGTAGCTAACAATATCTTTCGAGTGTAGGATTTAGACGAAAGTCATCTTTCACTCGGAGATATAATTCACACCAATACCTAGGACAATATCCTAGGAATTGGACACACGAGTAGTTAGCGGGGCTCTGCAGGTCTTCGAGACCGACAGCCAGACCCCAACTCCACAACTCAATACATACCCCATCTCATACCCCATCAACTAGCTTATTTTTCAAAATTCTAAAACGGGCATCGGCACCCCTGACCTAATTTCGGCAAAGTAATTCGGCATAAAACTTTCACCCTTTCTTTCCCACACCCCAAAAACTAAATTACACATCAAACACTACACACACACTATCCTTGATAAGTACTCCCACTCTGTTTTCCTTAGCTATACAGAGCGACCCTTGTCTCATAAAACTGAATGTCCAACAGTGGACAATACGTCCACTAAATAACGCGATAAAATTTTAAAAGCTAATACCAATTTCAATTTAATTACTATACCTACTCATTATCTCTTCCGCTTATTTTTTACACCGCTCAAAAATAATTAGGATTTAAAATAATTTCGAATCCGAAATAAAATTTTACAATCATAACAAAATAATTTGCAAAATAAAAAAACGTGGAATAAATTAGATTGACAAGTTTGACAAGCTTGACACTACTCAGAGATACGATCAAACAAAACAAGTGTCAAGTCAAACACTCATTGTCATTGCCACTCAGTTGACACCAAGGTTGTCATTTCATTTCTCTCCTATTTTATTTTTTTTGGCATCTGCTAACAGGACTTAGCCAGTGTCAGTAACCAAAGATAGTCATTGGACTTCTTTTAATTTTTGGCTCCGACCAAACGGATTTTGCCAACGTCAAGTATTAGTTAATAACTCGACTTTTGCCTACGAGCAATTCAGCTAGTGTCAATTTTATTTTAAAATTTACTTCAAAGTTTTTAAATACAAACTTTGTTTCTTTTCCTTCATAATAAAAGACTACAATGGAAAACTATAATTACCTAAATAAACCTGAACTCCAATATGAATTAAAAATCAGAAACGTTGAAATCAACCAGAACCAAACTGTAGAAACTCTCCAACAATTATTAGCCCAAGCAATAACTTCCAATCAGGCAATAAACCAAACTAGCCCAAACAATCTCGATACCGATATCCGAGATATAACTAAATGCCTTAACTTAATAGAAGCTAGCCTACTAAATTTTGCTAATAGGAAAAATAAAATACCACCCTACATTACACACACTAAGCTCAGATTCAACCTTATTAACCTTGAATCTGAAGACATTACAAACGAACAACTAGCCACTCATAACGACCTATTCAAACGATTAAGAGAGCTAGAAACACAATACAACAACTTGATTAACCCACCTTCCTCCACATACTGCTCGGCACAAACCAGCAGCGTAAATCTTAACCCCGCAAACACCTATTTCGAAACACTTACCGAAAAATTGAACACAATAGCAAACAACAATAATAAATACCAAACAGACCTTAAAAGATTCATCTTTAAGGGTCAAGGCTGCCCACGAGACTTCATAATCCGTGTGGAAGAATACGCCCAAGTTAGAGGACTAACTGAACACACTCTATACAACCACATCTACGACATTCTCTCTGGACCGGCACTAGACTGGTTCAGAACACATAAAGACACACTCACAAACTGGCAAACATTCAAATCAGCAATCATAAACGATTTTGAAATAGGAAATCATGATTATAACCTAAAAAAGCTAATAGAAAATAGAAAACAACACCCCAACGAACGCGTCATAATCTACTTCTCCACTATGGAATCCCTTTTCAATAAACTTCATAATCAATTGTCCGAAAACGAAAAAATAGATATTCTATTACGCAACCTACAACCCCAATATAGTTTGCGAGTAAACCAACCAGACCTTCTTTCCATTTCTACCCTCCTAGAATCATGCAAATTTACTGAAAAGTTGCTTCACGTCAACAATCACTCCCAAGATTACTTCAATACTACTCATTCTCCGTCTAATCCAAATAAAAACACTACCAATTCTAACTATCAACCATATATCCCCCCTTTCCCTTAGTCCATTTATGCCGTAAATACTAATAAACCATCCCCAACCAGCAGCCAATCCCAATTTACATGCCCCGCTGTAGAAACAATTCGCACACTTTACATAATTGTACTAACCCCAGAAAGTCTGCTTTCGTTGTGGCAACAAGGGTTACACAGCCCTCAACTGCCCTAAATGTACTAAAACTCCAAAAACTAAATAAGGAGGAGCCTGTTCAACATAATTCTAAATTTGATAAACAAGATTGGACAAATTGGTTAAAGTCACTTTCGATATTTTTCAAGTCTTACCACGTAAACCTTCTCTTATTCGATGATAACGATCACGAGCGACCATTTGTCACAATAAAAATTAATAACTTACATCTGAACGGCCTCCTCGACAGCGGCAGTACTATTACAATACTAGGTAAGGATTCTTACAAAACACTACTAAAACAAGGCCTCAAATTAAACAAAAACATACGGATAACAGGTACAGTAGCCAATAACCATAAAATAAACTCTATCGAACTAATCACTCTCCCCGTAACCTATAACAATAAATTTTCACTAATATCAGCTCACGTTATACCCGAGGTATCACAAAATTTAATTTTAGGAATCGACTTTTGGAAAGCATTCAACATTGCCCCAAATGTCTTACACAAAATAGCCTCCTTCCAATCTCCTAAAACCACTACAATCCTAATAAATAAAACCCCAGAATCAAAATTGTCAACTCCTTCAAAACCTTACTGAATCCCAACAAATTATAGCAAACCTAATAATAGAAAAATTCAAAAATATTTCTACGGACACAAAACCACTAGGTAGGACACATCTAGTAGAACACCGCATCGACACTGGTGATCACCCACCAATAAAGTAGCGATGCTATCGTTTATCCCCTGAAAAACAAAAGGCCCTTCACAAGGAAGTTGATGACATGGTGCGCTTAGACGTAATTGAACCTTGTGAAAGCCCATGGCTTAACCCAGTACTGATTACCCCTAAGAAAGACAATACCTGGAGATTTTGCGTCGACAGCCGTAAGCTCAACGCAATAACAAAAAAAGATGCCTACAAACTAGGGATAGCTTACTATCAGATCTCATGTGCGACAACTCAGTATTCTGCTACCTCGACGATATAGTCATAGCCACCTCAACCTTCGAACGTCATGATGAAATACTGAACAAACTTCTCACTAAACTAACGGACGCCAACATAACCATCAACTTCCCAAAATGCTCATTCTTCCGTAACGAATTAAAGTATCTCGGTTTCATCGTCAACAGTCAAGGTCTCCAAACAGACCCAGACAAAGTCAAAGCTATCCTGGACATACCGGTACCTAAAACAGCAAAGGATGTCAAGAAATTCCTTGGCACCGTAAGCTGGTACAGACGTTTCGTCCCAAACCTAAGCACACTAGCTACACCTTTAAACAAACTAACTTCCACCCACAAAAAAGCACCACCCTTCAAATGGACACCAGAAGCTGAATCAGCTTTCAACTCCATTAAACAAGCCTTAGTTAGCACCCCCATCCTCGCCTGCCCTGATTTCACGAAGCCTTTCGCCGTCCACTGCGATGCCTCGTCCTTCGGAATCGGAGCCATGCTTACACAAGAATTTGACGGCATAGAAAAGCCAATTGCCTACATGAGCAAATCGCTCACCCACCCCCAGCGAAATTACTCGATCACAGAACGAGAACTTCTAAGTGTCATTACAGCACTAGAGCACTGGCGCTGCTATCTAGATAATGGCCACAAATTCACCATCTACACCGACCACTCAGCACTACAATGGTTTCTCCGCCTAGACAACCCCACAGGTAGACTAGCACGTTGGTGCATACGCCTATCTATGTTTAATTTTGAAATAAAACATAAAAAAGGCTCCGAAAATCTAGTACCCGACCTGCTTTCACGAAACATCCCCAATGTTAATATTATCAATTCCAGTAGTGCTACAGACGAATGGTACATCTCCATTTTTAATAAATGTAAAAATAATCCCTCATCTACTCCCGACTACACAATTAAAGATAACAAACTTTATAAATACACTAATTCGCTAACCCCATTCAACTCACAATACAGCTGGAAATTGGTCGTCCTCAGAACACCGAAACTCCATAATTGCACAAAATCATTGCACACCAACCGCAGCTCATTTCGGTACCTTCAAAACATACCATCGTATTAAACTAAACTATTTCTGGCCTGGCATGTACAAAGATGTGGCAACATTTATCTCACGCTGCGACACATGTCTCGCATATAAACATCGTAACCAAAATGCTATCGGTCTAATGGGCGAACCTAAACAATGCTCACGACCATTTCAGTGCCTTTCAATCGATTTTATTGGTCCACTACCCATATCGCGTAAACTAAACAGATATATACTAGTAATAACCTGCTGCTTTTCTAAATACTGCCTATTATTCCCAATTAAACGCGCAACTTCCTCGGTCATCAAACACGTCCTAGAAGACTTAGTATTCATGAACTACGGTATTCCAGAAACAGTCATTTTAGACAACGGTCCCCAAATGACAAGCCCAGAACTAACAGACATGTTTCACTCATACAAAATACCACACATACACTATATACCCTTCAATGCCCTCAGGTAAATACTGTTGAAAAATACAATAGAACCATTATTACGGCAGTGGCATCATTTGTTAATGACGACCACAGAACCTGGGACAAACACCTCCATAAAATACAATTCGCTATCAACTCGTCTGTTAACGAATCAACCAAGTTTACCCCAGCTTTCCTAGTATTCGGTCGCGAACTAGTACCGTGTGGTTCTATCTACTCCCAAAAGGACACCACGGACGACCTCATTTTCGCTCCAAGAGATATATATGCAGAAAACCTCGGCCAGCTTATCCCCATTTTTGATAAAGTACAATCACGACTACACTCCATTCACCAAAACAACGCATCCCACTACAACAAACATCGTCAAAACTTAGAGTTTGAACCTGGCGATATAGTTTGGAAACGCAATTATCCCATAAGCTCTTCCGACAAAAACTTTTCAGCTAAATTAGCACCAAAATATATTAAATGCGTCGTATCTCAAAAGATTTCTCCTTTAGTATATAACCTAACCGATATGAACAACAACAACTTAGGACGTTGGCATATCAAAGATCTAAAACCAACCAAAACCGCGAAACAACCTAACTAAACTAAACTCTATTCAACCCAACTATTAATTATCCATAATTGGATAAAGCGTACTACGCTAGAAAGTAGTCACGCACACATTTTATTTCTTTTGTAAACCTTTTTCACCTCATTACGCATTTCGGCTTTACCATCAAACATTGACGTATGTCAAACACAACTTATGATAAATCATTTTATATTTAACTATTTTCCTTCTTCACTTGTTACAATTAATTATCTAATTAAAAATTAGATACACTTTATCGACGAAGATAACGTCGTAATTATCCACTTTTCAATAATAACAATTTCTAATAAATTTATACTTCAATTTTAATTAAACTTGCTGCTAACCAAGTTTATATTAACTTAGTCTACCTTTTGATCTCTACAATTTGAACTTCACGTATACGCCAACTATCTCTCGTATACATTTTTTTTTCAATTACGATTCTCGTAATTATTTAATACTTTCTCTCAAACTTGTAAATACTACATCACCGTGCGGGTCTAGCGACACGATAAATAAGCCAAAAGCTAAGGATTATAGAGTCGGTTGTGACTTACAAGCCGACACCACCCTGGTGGAAACTCCTCGAGAACAGTTAATATAAACAAAACTGTTCTCCAATTTGTAAGGGCCTGATTTCGTGTAATAGGAATCAGACACCTAGATTGATGACGAATGCTTGATATGACGTATGATTGACTTAGAATTTCCACCATGTACATACTCACTGTAGATATCACATACACTCAAAATCTTTGATCACTCACGACCCATACTTACATTTAATATTGATTTTTAATTAACTTTAAAACACTTTCAATTAATTTATTTACACTAACATTACACTCACTAATTAACACACAATATTTCGAACACACCAAAATTTTACCAGCATCCTATACAAATATTGAAATACTTCTACATTAAAAAAAAAAAAAAAATCGATTATACGGCAATCAATTTTTTTTTTCTCCGGCCCCCCCGGGTACTGTAGCAGAGTGCAAACTCTGCATGGACATCCTCCCTAAGCCACCCTCACATCTTTTTTTTTTTTTACACATTTATTTAAGACGAAAAAGTTTTACAAATTCTTAGTTTGATAATTTCTCCCAAACTTCGTAGAAGTTTAACGGGAGACCTGAGCTGCTACACATCTCAAAAACTTAATCTTAACTACTTATTTTATTACATAAACTACAATCAAACATAACTAAGCTAATGATTACAACACTTTACTCGTACTGTTTTTGTGGTGGAACACACAGTCCCTCTAGAATAAAAGTACTTAATCTATTTTTAATTATTTTTCTAGAACCAGCAATACATTTAAGCTCATTAGGCAAAGAGTTGAAAATAGTAGCAACCAGGTAATCTGCCGATCGCCTACCATACACATTCTTAACCCTGGGCCGCTCGAGTAAATGCTGCATCGCAAGTCTTGTATTACGGAAATTCTGTCGGGGGGTTTTGAACTCATCATTCGAATATTGCTGTAGTGCATGGTACAACATATACTTCCTGTCCATTGGAATAATTTTGAACCGCTTGAACAAGGCTTCATAGTTATTAACAAGTTTACACTCTTTCCGCATTCTTTTGTCCGCGAGCAGTTTCAAAAAACGTATTTGCAATTATTTAATGTTATTTAGGTAGGAAGTATATGTTGTTCCATAAGCACCAACTCCATAGTTAATGATGGATTCAACTAATGCATGGTAAACGATCAGCATTATTCCTCTCGACGCCTTATGCGACAGTAATTTAAATCTACCTAGGATCTGCCTCAGTCTCGTGCCTACTATTTCGATATGAGCTGCCCACCCAAAGCGCTCGTCTACCGTCAGCCCGACGTACTTGTAGGTAGTAACCTGTTCTATGGCGGGGCAGGTACACACTGCGCTCCCATGAAAACAATCAAATGAATGACCAATGATAGTAAATTGCTCAGTAGGGCGGTTCTTTTTATTTTGGTTTGAGCTTAGGAGCATACATTTCGTCTTATTGATGTTTAGAACGATGCCGTTATCGTGCGCCCACTTGCTTAAGTTATTAAAGTCAAGTTGAACATTATTAAATAATGAACGAACATCCTTACCAGAGCTCATTATGCAAGTATCGTCGGCAAACATATAACATTTACAGTTTATAATTACGTTAGGCATACTATTTACATTCAGGATGTAGCACATTGGTCCACTTACCGAACCCTGCGCTACCCCATATTTAACATTTTGCGGAGAACTAAATGTGTCGTTCACTTTACTACAAATTTCCTATTGTATAAGTAATTTTCAAACCATTTAAGTAAGTTTCCAGATAACCCACTGCTGTGCAAGGAGCTTAAAAGCGTACTATGGTCTAACGTATCGAAAGCTTTCTGAAAATCTATAAATAAGAGAAGAACATGATGCCTTTTATTTAAACTTACATTTATGTCGTTGCTAAACTTTGCCAACAATGTGTCTGTACCTTTACCCCGTTGGAAACCAAACTGCGCGCTAGTTATAATGCGATTATTTTCTAAATAATCAGTGACTTGACCTACAATGGCCTTTTCCGTTATTTGGTTAATAGATGACAAGATAGATATCGGCCTATAATTTCCGGGTCATCAACTTTTCCGCCCTTGTAAATAGGTCGTACTATAGACATTTTAAGACTATCCGGATACTTTCCTTGCTGTACCGATAAATTGATAAATTTAGCTAAAACTGGACTAATCTTCTCTTTAAAACTTTAATGTCACTCATTCTAATAGTGTCCCATCCAGGTGATTTATTACAGTTAAAAGATCCAATAATTTTTTTACTACTTGCGATGTTACTGTTTTTATCCGCATAGTCTTGTCCTGTTCAATAGTGTAGGAGTCCGTGAAATAAGGCTAATATTACACTTGTGTTTGATTTTATCTACTTCATTTGAGTAAGTACTTGCAAACTGGTTACAAATTGCCTGGCAACTCATTGCTGCCCCCATATTTTTTAAGATTACATCGTCCAAACTCCTATTTTCTTTTCCAAGCCATTTATTCATAGTACTCCATACCTTCCTAGAATCATAACCTGCCAATTCTAAGTCCTTTCTTTGAGATTTATTTCTAGTTTTATTAATTAATTTCTGAGTCTTATTCCGCCACCTATTATACTCAATTCTAAAAATATTATTATTAGGTTCACTTTTCCATCTTTTGAACAATCTATCTTTATGGATTATCATGTCCTTAACCTTCTTATTAATCCAATCACAGTTAGCTCGAGAATCAATTTTTACGGTTAACTGTTTTCTATTACGAGAATAAATGCTTTGGAAAGTTTTGAGAATACTATCATATATTTCAATGGGACATTGTAATTGCAGTAGCTTCGACCAATCAATACCTAAAAGCTGCTCACACACTCGCTTATTATCTAACACCCACAAAGTTTTATATAAGTTTCTACTTACAGACGAGTTGCCGATTATAATACCTACAGGATAATGATCCGCAAGTTTATGCGTTATTATGCCGGAGCTTACATTACACTTTGCACTTCTCACATGGATATGGTCAATACAAGTTTGCGATATCACATTTTCCCTAAATTCCTCGCGCGTGTACCCATGTATATACGATTGAAATCCATAACTCCCTAATATAGACTCGTAATCTATCACATGTTTGCTTCCGCTGAGCATTGTATCTAGGTTCATATCTCCGACAATAATTGCGTCGACTCGTGCGTCGCATACTACCGGCTGCCGTAAGATGTCTCGTAGGTCTGATAGAAACAGCTGGGGGTCCGTACTCGGCGGTCTATACAGCGCGTGTAGGTATAATTCACTAGACGATGTTTTTATCACGCCGCTCAGTGATTCGGTGACTCTTGTAGGTACATTAGCAGTGCGACGGAACGATAATGCACTAGAAATATACACAATTATGCCCCCGCATCTTTGCGTAGGCCTTAGGCTTGTATGCATTTCAAAGTTAGGTATTTGGAAGCAACTCACGGTGTCATCATGTATGTCAACATCCGTTAGCACTAGCACGTCAATTTTGCTATTGTTTATAAGACATATCAGTTCTGCGAAATATTTCCTGATAGATCTAATATTAATATGCAACAATACTAGGTCCGAAGAGTTAGTAATATTAGTTAGCCAGTTAGTTATATTGTTGTATAGTGGTGTACTTTTCTTGGGATCCATTAATAATGCTTACAAACTTTAGGTATTCAGCATTGCTTGGTAATAAAGCGATGTGATTGGTCGAGCTATCTAACTGGCCGGGTTCCCTGCTCCCGCGACACACTGGTTTAAATAGGAGTTTAAATCAGCTGTGCAGTAGAGTACCTTGGTGCGTGACTCATCACCTTTCTTGCATAGTATGCGCCCGTTCTTCACCCACACATACTTGAGAAGGTTCTCATTCTTCTTTTGCTTGGCTTGCCATAGCAAATCCCTGTTGTATTTCGTTAAGTCCTCATTAATAAATATGCGCAAATTCTGATCTCCGTTACGAAGTACATCCGCATTATTAGTCACGTTCTTCCGTTTCCTAGCCATTCATCCCTGGCAGCTTCTGTGCGAAATCTCACTATTATTGAACTGTCGGGTTTTCTCGGGCGCTTATTGTCGTCCGGCTTGTTGTTGCTACGCAGGCGCCAGGCGCGCTCTATTGCTGTAGTACCCACTTCTAATTTTTGTGCGATCGTGTTAACTATTTCCTTCAGATTTTCATCTGGATTTTGCTGCACTCCGACTATCTCCAGGTTTTTGTTTCGCTCCGCTTGCTCTAGCACTCTGACCCGTGTTTCAAGCGCCCCATTTAGTGTTTCTAGGTGTGTACACCGATTTTGGAGAGACTTCAGCTTGTTGCTATTATCCTTCAGCTGATCGAGCACCTCTTTGTGACATTTAAGTAGTTCTTCATATTTTTCTGAGTAGAATGCCGTATTACGCTCGATGCCACGTACTATCTCCAGCTTCTCGTTAATTTCTTTGATTTTAGTTTCAAGATTAGCTAGGTCCACCTTCGTAGGTTTGTCTTTCTTATTCTCCACACGTTGTTTACACGTTCCACACTCTCCAGAACTGGCACTTTCTTCCGCGTCAAGCAGGCATGCTACGTGGAAAGTACGCCCGCAGGTACCCTGACACGTGAAAGCGTCATCAGACTGCTTCACTACAGTTTTTTTGCAGATTTTACACTGTATTTCTAACAGGTAGATATTTTACCGCGAGTGAATTTCGAACGTATGTTCTAAAGTTGTGCGTGACCACCCTCCGAGAATGCGCGCGAGAATCTCCCTTTTTCGAATCATTTTATAACTTAAACTAGCTTAAACCCGCGGCTTCGCCCGCGTAGTCATAAGAAATAACAAAGATACCTACCTAAGTATATTGCGCTTCATGATTTGTTGCACTTAAATACAAACATCTTATCCCCTTTCCCTTAACAGTTGAATTGAATTGTAGTATGCTAAAAGACGGCTGATGTGGCACAGTGAGTCTCCCTCTCCCTCTCCCTCTCATATGTCAAAGGAATAAAAAGATTCATAGAAAACTTCATCTCTCATGTTCCCCCTTAGAGGTAAAATTTCGAAAAATCCTACTTTAATCCATATTTACGTTGCTTAAGGAATACACATGCTACATTTCGCGCTTCTTGCTCCAAGGGTTTGGTTTTTACGACAATGCGTTATTTTCATCCCCTGTGTCAACCCATTAGGGGATGAATTTTGAATACTCCTAAATCAAAATAATATCAAGTGTTTATTAAAAATAAGTGTCTAAATTACAAAACTGTAGCTTAAAAGGTGTGGCCTGCGCGTAAATATAATGCTTTCATCCCCTTTCTTACCCCTCAGGGGTTTAAAATTGAAAAATGCTCAAACACGTCATTCTTTATTTTTATAGTTCTTCCTAAATACGAAATTTCAAGCAAATATATCAAGGGAATAAACATTTTCATACAAACTTTCATCCCCCGTTTTACCCCCATTGGGGTTGAATCTTACAATATCGATGGCTACTAAACATTTTAAAGTTGGTTTATATAATCCTGGGACACTTGGTAAACATCACGAAGAGCTTATATTGACTGTCAAGCAACATGAATTCGACGTATTAGCTATAAATGAGACTCGATTGCGCCCTAATGAAGAAGGTAAAGCCCCTTCTCTACCAGGATATACACTGCGTAGTGGTCCCAGACCCTCCAATGTTTGTGATGGACAGGGTGGCGGCGTTGCGTTTTATGTCAAAAAGGGTATCAGGGCTAGATTTTGCGATTTTCCGATTAGTCCAACTGTTGAGCAGATCTGGTTGAAATTAAATATAAATGGCAATAAGATACTCCTTGGAACTGCTTACCGACCTCCCCGACATAAGATTGATGTGTTTTTGAGTGCAGTGTGTGACTCGTTAAATGCTTTAAGTCACAGTTGTGACTTCACAATATTGGTAGGAGATTTTAATATGGACCAATATTCCCCGAATAATGTAATAAAATTAAACGATGTAATTGATATTCATAATTTGAAACAGGTTGTAACTTTTCCAACTCATTTCACTGATCATAGTGAAACACTCCTAGATGTGGTATGTACGGACGCGCCAGTAAGAAATGTTACATATGACATTATAGGCACCAAAAAGTCTAATCATGCTTTAATTATTACGGAATTTAACTTTAAAAAGCCTAAAATACCTCCCAAATACGTAACTTATAGACCTATAAAGAATATCAAAATAGACGATTTTCTTTTTGACCTAAAGGCTATACCATGGAAATCAATCTCCAGCGTATATAATGTAGATGACATGGTTTCATTATTCAACACCTTTATTTTGATCTTATTTGATACTCATGCACCTGTAAGGACAATATACATTAAATGTCACTCATATCCGTGGATAACGGATAATATTAGACTGATGATGAATTTAAGAAATGAGGCACACGTAAAATACCTTAGTACAAGAAAAGATGCTCACGAGGAATACTATAAAGAACTCAAACATTTAGTAAATTCATCCCTCTACTACGAAAAGCGAGCTTACTTCGAACATAATATTAACTGTCATATAAAAAACCCAAAAAAATTATGGAAACGTGTTAAATCAGATATTCTTCCGGCTCAAACAGAAAAAGATATTTTACCAGCACATCTTAGCTCTGTAGAAGATTTAAATAAACATTTCCTTACCTTACCATGCTCTGACAATGTGAGTATTTCGGATCTTAGTTATTTTGAGTTTCACAAGTTCAATGATGATTTTATTTTGGTTTGAGGTGTGTTGATAAGCGGACAGTATCCAAAACCATAAATTCCTTGAATTCTAACGCACAGGGTGATGATCTGATAACTTTGGAGATGCTTTTGCTGACTCTACCCGAAACACTAGATGCGATAACTTCAATTGTTAACAGACCAATTATAACATGCGCTTTCCTGAGCAATGGAAAACGGCAATTGTTCAGCCCTTCCGAAAATATCAAGTCCTTGAATTCAAAGATCTACGGCCAATAAATATTCTGCCGTGCCTTTCGAAGGTTTTGGAAAGGATTGTCCATACGCAAATCATCAATTACTTAGAGAGTAATGACATACTTCCCCATGCACAGTCTGGATTTCGTAAGAATAGAAGTACAACTACGGCTTTATTGGACGTTACTAACAATATCCTGGAAGCACAAGACGCTGGAATGGGTACCATCTTGGTTCTGTTAGATTTTTCACGGGCCTTTGACACTATTAGTATACCGTTGTTACTTTCGAAGTTGTCATATTATGGCTTTGACGTACCAACTGTCAAATGGTTTCACAGTTACCTGAATAACCGCTTTCAATATGTCAAGTTACACAATAATGATGGGTCTGAAACAGTTTCATCAACAAGTGAAGTTAGCCGGGGTGTACCACAAGGGTCAATTTTGGGACCTTTGCTCTTTATTCTTTATAGTGCGGATGTAATAAAGTGTATAAGAAACTGTAGGTTTCACTTATACGCTGATGATTTACAGTTATACTTGTCTTGTCGTCCAGAGGAGGTTAACTTGGCGGTACAGAAGATTAATGAAGACTTAGAAAGAATATCTGACTGGTCACAGAAAAATTGTTTGATGTTGAACCCAAGCAAGTCAAAGTTTATGATATTAGGGTCTAAGCAGCAAGTGGCGAAAATAAGTGCTCGAAAACCATCCTTAATAATTCAAGGGGCAGCAGTGGATCAGGTTTTAGAAACGCGTAATTTGGGTGTGGTCCTGGACCCTAGTCTGAGATTTGAGAAACACATTCAGGAATTGGTGCGAAATTGTTTCTATCGCCTAAAACTACTGTATAAGGCTAGAGAGTTTCTTTCAGTCAAACTAAGAATAAATCTTGTGGAGTCGCTAGTGCTATCCAAATTCAACTACGCTGATGCAGTATATGGTCCTAGGTTATTGTCAAAAACTAAATGCTTAATACAACGTGTGCAGAATGCATGCGCTAGGTTCTGCTTTGAAATACCACCAAGAAGTCATGTATCACCTTTTCTAAACGAAAATAGGCTTTAACATGATATCAAGAAGAACTCTTCACTTTGCCATTCTTCTTTTGGTATTATAAAAGTCGTAAGCCTGTCTATTTGTTTGAAAACTAATATGGTCGTCTCGTATACGTATCGCACGTCTTGCTGTTCCACGTCATAAAACTACGGCGTTTGAAGGTAGTTTTAAGTATACCGCTGCAAAGATCTGGAACAATATCCTCCACCTTTGTGCTCTTTGCCTTCTGTTACGAGCTTTAGGGTAAAGCTTAAGGAATATCTTTTGCAGCATCAAATTAGCGGTAAAGTAAATTTATAAAAGGAGAAATTAATATTCATAATATTAACACACACATAAATTATAAATTATTATATATATATTTTATATATATGTATATCATACAAAATTATAAAAAGGGGAATTAGCGTATGTATTATTACTTTTATTGATATATGCCTACACTGCACAATCGCTCTCAGAAAAAGAGTAGGTTAGATAAGGTTTTTTAGTTTTATGATTTGTTTTTTTGTTGTTGTTTAGTAAATGATGGAACCGCAGCGGGAAGGACTTTGAAGAAAATGCAGGATGAAGTTAAACTATAATAATTTATTAAACGTAACATAGTTTCGATGTGTGAAAGCTATGTTACAATTTAAACTTAGTCTAACATTAAAACTAAGTTATACTAGGTGACAACTGCCCTCTATGTGTGAGGACAGAAGTGCTGGTTTGATGCTGAAGCCCGGCTTTATACTGGTCTTCAGCTGTAGTCTTGGAGGGGTCGACCTGTAGACTCAGCACTTCGTGTGTTGGCCATCCGTGGTCAGCTTGAATCTGCACGTGGATGGAATCGGCAGATTCATCTCTTCTTGGGCACGTTCTTCCGCCTGCATTCCAGTGTCTCGAGCCGTAATCTACCATACATGAACACGTTTGCACGTAGGTAGAATGATCACGTCCAAAAAGGTCCAATTCGACAGCGTCTGCGAGATTATGGACTCCCGCATAGCTCGTACATAACATCTCCACCCGCAGATCAGCAACTATTTTCCAACGTTTAGTGAAAATGTTGCTGGAGGTTTCCCTGGGGTAAGGTGTCCTTCTGCTCTCTCCCTGTTCTGATTCTGTCGTCTCTTTGTCGATCCATGATGGGTGTGGGTTGATACAGCGGTGATTGCTTCTCGATGACTTCGTTTCGTACTGGATATTTCTGTCTTCCAACGGCTGACCTTGATCTTTATTATATTCCAGGATCATAATGTGGATGGGCAGCGATGTCGTCACAGTTGTAGGTTAGTTAGTCATCTTGAACTTTACATTGGTTGGTTTTAGGTATATTCCTTTTCGAGATGGTGTCAGCTTCTCAATTTCGGGCATTCTGCCTTATTCTGTACACGAACAAATTCTCGATAGTTGCTATCAAGGGATAGGAAGGAATGAGGATTTGGTGGTTCTAATAGGAATATTGGAAAGTCTAAATAAATTTAAATACTCTGTAAGGGAATACTAAATTACTTGATTTCCAAATGACATAGGGATTACCGTCTTATCCAAATCATAAAGTTCATAAAATTTCCTAACTACCTTTTTACCTATACCTACATACACCTGTATTAAATTATTCTAAGTAGGCCACATAGACCATACTTTTATAGTATCATCTATGCTCCTTTAAAGTTAAGTTGAACAATTTCTATAAAAGTTACATGATGAATTATACCTATCATAGAATGCGCGATGCATCTATAATAAATTAGCTGAGCGAAGCTATTTCCTTAAATAATTAATAATCTATCTATTCTATCCATAGGTGCCCGATGCACGCATGAAATCTCTAAATACCTATCTAATACAAATTAACATATTCTGCAATTTTCATTCAATGCTCGATGCACGTAGAAAATTGCGCAGAATATTAATTATTTTATTAATTAACATTACCTAGCGGTCAATGTCATTCATTCATTATGTTACCTACCTATAGCAATGACTTTAGCTAACGTTGCACATTTTGCACGATGCAATACCTAACCTAGTGCAATAATTTACTGCTGATTCGCGATTGAACAGCTAAGTTATAAAATATTGCTGTTATAAAATTTATCCTAATATATTATGAAGAGGGTGATGGGGTCTCCTTCATCCCTCAAACGAAAGCCTGCGTATTATTTCATTGCAGGGTACGTTTGACCTCAATACTTTGTAACTTATAAAGCTACACAAATTAAAACCAATTTCCCTACCTAATAGCTAATTCACGCTGAGTCAGCTCGATGCAGTCTCGCGATATGTAATTAACTACATAGGAACAGAACAGGTACAGTTAAAAAAAGGAATGACTAAGATAAAAGGGAAGCAACACGAGAACGGTTCAAGTGTACTTACATGATTATCCTTCATCTCTGCGCTGGTTTCCTCGTGAATCAATGTCTGGATTCCTCCTTCCCACAGAGCCCCGTAGATTCTTCCACTCCAAGGCGGCGACGTAGTCCGCCCAGGCGACTTCCCGAGCACGAACATGGTTGTCCTTAAAGCTCGCAAAAGTCCTGTGAGTGCTTACCGACTGCGCCAATGATGGAACCGCAGCGGGAAGGACTTTGAAGAAAATGCAGGATGAAGTTAAACTATAATAATTTATTAAACGTAACATAGTTTCGATGTGTGAAAGCTATGTTACAATTTAAACTTAGTCTAACATTAAAACTAAGTTATACTAGGTGACAACTGCCCTCTATGTGTGAGGACAGAAGTGCTGGTTTGATGCTGAAGCCCGGCTTTATACTGGTCTTCAGCTGTAGTCTTGGAGGGTCGACCTGTAGACTCAGCACTTCGTGTGTTGGCCATCCGTGGTCAGCTTGAATCTGCACGTGGATGGAATCGGCAGATTCATCTCTTCTTGGGCACGTTCTTCCGCCTGCATTCCAGTGTCTCGAGCCGTAATCTACCATACATGAACACGTTTGCACGTAGGTAGAATGATCACGTCCAAAAAGGTCCAATTCGACAGCGTCTGCGAGATTATGGACTCCCGCATAGCTCGTACATAACAAGTATAAGTCTGTTATTTATTTTGTTGTAATCTTTGGCGGTCTCCAAACCGGTTGCACTGAAAATCAGCGTCACAGCTCAGGCTATGACATTATGCTGAGTTGCAACCGTTTCGGTATTATTTTTAAATGTAATGCTGAATAAATTATTTTTCTTTCTTTCTTTCTTTCTAATTTCAAAAAATCCTTTATCAGTGGATGCTTACGTTGTTTAAGCCCCAAACTCCACAGAGAGGACAAGGAAAGGACATAGGACGTAGGGCATGACGCTTGACGTTTGACATCGCGACGTTTCCATACAAAATGTACGAAAAAGTATTGACAAAGGCACACACAAGCGTCGCCAAAGCGTCGCATCTATGACAGCTAGCGTCAAAAACTAAGAAGAATATTTGACGATCACTTGTCTGTCAACTGTCATTCTTACGTCCTATGCCCTCGTCTTTTTGGTGGAGTTTGCGCCTAAGGAAAACACATGCCAAATTTCACGCTTCTAGCTCCAAGGGTTTGGTTTTTACGACAATGCGTAATTTTCATCCCCTATGTCAACCCATTGGGGGTTGAATTTTGAACATTTCCTAAATCAAAATAATATAAAATCAACTGTTTATTAAAAAAAGGGTGGCAAATTTCAAAGCTGTAGCTTCAGAGGTGCGGCCTGCGCGTAAATATAATCCTTTCATCCCCTTTCTTACCCCCCTCAGGGGTTTAATATTGATAAACGCTTAAAACACGTCATTCATTATTTTTATAGTTCTTCCTAAATACGAAATTTGAAGCAAATATATCAAGGGAATAAACATTTTCATACAAACTTTCATCCCCCGTTTTACCCCCATTGGGGTTGAATTTCAAAAAAATCCTTTCTCAGTGGATGCTTACGATGCTTAAGGAAAACACATGCCAAATTTCACGCTTCTATCTCCAGGGTTTGGTTTTTACGACAATGCGTAATTTTCATCCCCTATGTCAACCCATCGGGGGATAAATTTTGAACATTTCTAAATCAAAATAATATCAACTGTTTATTAAAAATAAGGGTGCCAAATTTCAAAGCTGTAGCTTCAAAGGTGCGGCCTGCGCGTATATATAATACTTTCATCCCCTTTTTTACCCCTTCAGGGGTTTAAAATTGAAAAATGCTTAAACACGTCATTCATTATTTTTAAAGTTCTTCCTAAATACGAAATTTGAAGCAAATATATCAAGGGAATAAACATTTTCATACAAACTTTCACCCCCCGTTTTACCCCCATAGGGGTTGAATTCTAAAAAATTCTTTCTTAGTGCATGTTTAAGTTGCTTAGAGAATACACCTGCCAAATTTCACGCTTCTAGCTCCAAGGGTTTGGTTTTTACGACAATGCGTAATTTTCATCCCCTATGTCAACCCATCGGGGGATGAATTTTGAACACTCCTAAAGCTAAATAATATCAACTGTTTATAAAAAATAAGGGTGCCAAATTACAAAACTGTAGCTTTAAAGGTGCGGCCTGCGCGTAAATATAATACTTTCATCCCCTTTCTTACCCTCTCAGGGGTTAGTAATTGAAAAAATCTAAAGCATTTCCTTCATTAATTCTAAAGTTCTTTCTATATACAAAATTTGAAGCAAATATATCAAAGGAATAAAAAGTTTCATACAAACTTTCACCCCCTGTTTAACCCCTTTAGGGGTCGAATTTCGAAAAATCCTTTCTTAGCGGATGGTTGCATCATAGTGGCTATTTGCATGCCAAATTACAGCCTGATCGGTCCAGTAGTTTAGGCTGTGCGTTGATGATCAGTCAGTCTTTTTTGAGTTTTATATATTAAGATTTGGAACACGGCACCGAAACGTCACCGTTCTTGGCTTTTTTTGACGCATTCAATTCTGGGGATCTAGACAGAAAGGTCCATATTTACTAATTTTCACATAATAGTGCATAAATACCTAGTCCGTTTCCTGTTTTATACTTACTGTCGAGTGGTGATTTGTGATAGTTTTGTTTTAAATGTTATAAGTGAATCCACGTACCGCATTGGAACCCGTAAAAGGTAATACAATTGCTATCAAATATTCACCCATTTCTCTTCATACCATCATAACTAGGCACTAACTTGTACCCGTATTTTTAGGGTTCCTTCCTATGCTTCAATAAAAGAGTGAGCTGAAGATAATTTTATTATTTATGGCCATCCCAGCCATAGTACCTATTATCCTCTACTGGTATGATTCCTAAAACTCTACATAACAGCCAAAAAACCTTAAAAATTCATCCGAACCTTTATCACACTTCACAAAAAGCCGCAATACTCAATACGTGTCGCATTGCCAGGAAGTTCTTGACTACCTCCGTGTCTACTGAGTCTTACAATGGCCCCTCCTTACTTGGCTAAGCCCCGTGAGACAGGGAAGAATTCCTCTGAAAAAGAGAGATAATCTTAAGATACTATACTACTACTATTACAGCCACAACAGTCCACTGTTGGACATGGGCCTCCCCGTCTTGGGGAGTATTGCCATACTCACCACGCTTTGCAGGCGGATTGGTGAGCGCAGTGCAAGATGTTTTATTCACAAGGAACGCTGCTAAACCAGCTAAAAATCTGATAATTTCATCCAGGGAGTGGGGAGCAGCGTTTCCCGTGCATGTAAAATATTGCACAGCTCTCGCCAATCCACATGCGCCTTATATTCTAATAAATGAGTGCAATTAACTTACATTTAGGATTTAATAATGCTTAACCAAGTAATCATTTTTGTAAATAAAACTGGCGTTTGTCAATGAACGTCAAAACTGATGTCTTTTCAATTTGTCAAAATCAATCAAAACAATAAAATATAGAGGTTTCGAGAAGAAGAGGTTTCTCTTTTGATAGCCACTGAACAATGGTCACAGTATATTTTAATCGTATTTCACGTAGGAATGCTTTTTCCCGCGGTAAAAATATCCTAGGTGTTGACCAGGGCTAGTAGCTACACACCACAAAGAGTCTCATGTACACACGTACTATATTTTCGAAGATTATCGCGAACAAATGATTTGGGGTAAAATATTTTTCAATAGATGTCGCTTTTCTATGAAGATGAAGTTTTCTAAAACGCGGTATAGAGGTGTTTCTGAAATCTATATATGTACCCCTGTACCCCGACCAGTTACGATTTTATAATATGTATAGATTAATATCGACGCTTGAAAGGCAAAATTATCTAAGCGACATCAGAGTAACTTTACAGGAGAGCAGTTTAAAGTTTGGATTTTCAGAAAAAAAATCGTATAAATTTTTGTGATAGTCCTAAAAGCCTAGTTTTTACATATTTGTTTTGTTATTTTTTTACCTACATTTTAGTATACATATCAATAAAGGATAATGCTTAGTTTTAAAGTTAGTGTCGCTTAGTCAAAAATTACCTAAAAATAAATACAGGCAAATTTGACTAAACGACAAGCTGGGAATGACAAAGGTACGGTAAAATTTTAATAAACACCTTTTTTAAGAATTTAAGACAGAGTAAAAGTTGCCTAACTAACATCAAAAATACTTCGATTTTGAGGCAAAACTACTTAGGTAACAATTTTATACTAAATTCTTCCCGGCAATTTGACTTAAATAACATTTGTTACAGAAAATTTACCGAATTATTTAATTTAAGTGTTATATCAATAACAATAAAAATCAACACTAAGGTACACAGAGGCCTATTTCAACTAGGATCATCATCACATTAGCCTATAGCAGTCCATTGCTGGATGTAGGCCTCCCCCAGAGTACGCCACAAGGCATGATCATCCGTATTCGCCATCCATTTACTACCAGCCGGTCTTTTTTATCGCCATCGGTCCATCTGGCCCGTGGGCGCCCAAAGCTATGCTTGCTGAGGCTTGGCCTACACTCGAAAACCCGATTACAACATCGTCTATCGTTTCTACGGCAAATGTGGACTGAACATTTAGAAGACATTTAGAAGATAATCTCTTTCCGGGCCTTATCCATTAGCGAGATCTCTAACATAGACCTTTTCGTCGGTCTCTGAGTGATACATAGCCGGTGGGACAATTTATTTGTCAGATTTCACGTCTAGTCTTCGTTAGTCATCACCGTACATGATAAGACACTCCGATTGAACATCTTGGTCTAGAGGCATGATGACAAAGGTGGCTCCAGAATAAGACGCAACTTCCAAAATGCTACCCAGCACAGCTTCACTCTTCTGGTGATTTCAGCCTCGAAATTGTATCTTCCTAACTGCAATGTTTGCCCAAGGTATTCATACTTCTGGACAACTTCAAAGTCTACCTACGTCCGGCACCTACCACGGATATTGGCTCAGGAACGACTTCATGTTCATTCAAAATTATCTTGCTCTTGAACAAGGTCATCCTGAATTCAACATGCTTCGAGATCGTATTTTATAAACAGAACAGCATTTTTTGCAGATCCTGAAGCAATTTGTCCATTATGACTATGGCGTCGGCAAAGCGGAGATGCATAAAGTATTCGCCGTTGACTTTGATACCCAACCCATCACACTGTCAGGTTTTGAAGACATTCCATGGCATTTTGGTGAAAAGTTTTAAGGATAAAACGTCATCCTGTTTTACATCTCGGTGTAATAATATGGACCTTATTTTGTGGTTTTGTACTTGAACGGGGGTCTTCGCCAATAAGCTTCTCCCCACCTCCACATACAGCCATTCGACTAGGCACGGCTGCAAGGACACCAGAACAGCCCATGTTTTTCTCGAGTCAAAAGCTTTCTCGTGGGCTACAAAAGCCATACGCAACGGTTGGTTGAACTCTTCTGACTTCTGTATTTTAGGATGTGGTCTATTTGTACTAAAGCCTTTACGATACCCTGCCCGTCCCAGTGGTTGTAAGGCGTCAAATCTTAGTCGTTTTATTACGATCTCGATAAAAGTCTATAAGACGTAGCTCAGTAGTGTGATCATCATCATCATCAACCATTCAGGGTTATCCCATTTGCTATTACGGAGATAAAATTGTCTTTTTAACTCATCAATTCCAGGTTTTTCAATAGCCATTAGCCATTCCTACAAACACCTAGGAAATTTCGTCTGCCCAATCCGAAAGCCCATTACTATTTCTGAGCCACTGTCATAAGCTTTTTTTCGAGAGTCGCTTTGAATGGTCTGGCATCAATATTTGACGGTTTCTAGCTACTGGAACAGACCCGGTCTTGTAAAGGCACTGTGGACCACATTCATGCTGTACAGAAGATTTTACAGAAATCAGAATAGTATGACCAATCCCTTTGTGTGGCTTTTGTGGACTACAAGCAAGCCTTCGACTTCATCGAAACCTGGGTTGTTCTTGAGTTTTTGCAACGACGCCAAGTCGACTATCGATATCCCCACTCCACAGATACTGAGAAGCCTGTAATTAATAGCAACGATATGCGTTCCAGTATATAGCCATTTAAAGTAACTAAAAGTTTGGGGTGGGTGGGGTCTACCTCCTAGCGGTCCACCCCGGGCAACGTCCTCACAATATGTGTTGGCGGCTGAAGATCCCAAAAGCGGTGGTAGGCCATGAAAGGGGCCGCCTGGCTCGCGACCACCATCCCGCCGGAGTCCGGCGCCAAACAGCCTTGCTGTGTTCCGTCGGTGTGCGGGACTGCCAGTGCCATTGGGGGGTAGCAATGTAGTCAGTTGCGCTGCCGGAACCGGTCTTTGTCTTTAGGTGATGCTGTATCCGGTAACTCGTTTTGGAGGGTAGCGGGATCCGAGGCACGGTCTCAGCCGTTGGCCGACCGCAGTCAGTAGGGGGCCCGACTTGCGCGCTAGCCACGCGCAAAGGCTGCCCCGCCAACTGTGAAAATTCACGGTATACTCCACCGTGCCAGTGGGCGGCTGGATGGGAGGACCCGGTGGAGTGTTATCGGGGGCTCGGGCGTCCCCGCAGTCTCCAAGCGAGTTCCCTCTGATCAGTTGAACCGAAAGGTACGAGTAGGGTTTCTAAGCAGCGCCTCGACTATCTTTTCTTTCCCCACAAAACTCTTTTAAAAACATGAAAAAGCTAAAAGAAGAAAAAGTTTGACCAACGGCAACACTTCCTCCCACTCAAAGTGCACCTCACGAACATCCGAGGTCTACACACAAACCTAGACCCGGTCCATCACCACCTGGAGACCGAGAAGCCGCACTTATTCTTCTTAACGGAGACGCAGATAGCAACACCGTTGGACGTGGCATACCTCAACTACCCTGGTTACACTCTTGAGCACAAGTTTAAGAAGCGTGCAGGGGTCTGTGTGTATGTTCGCGATGACGTTTGCTGTAAGCGTCTCCGTGGCTTTGAGAATTCAGGGTTTCCCGTGCTGTGGCTTTTGGTTGACACTGGAGTAAAACTCTCTACGCCAGTGTTTATCGTTCGCACAGCGGAGATCAGGAAACGACTAGACTCATGGAGTACCTCTCTGAGACGGCAGATACAGCAATTCAGCGATATCCAACAGCAGAGCTTGTTTTTCTGGGGGACTTCAATGCTCACCATAAAGAGTGGCTGTTCCCATACCAGAAAACTGACCATGCTGGGCGAGAGGCGCGTAAACCAGCATTGGCGCTAGATCTCACCCAGCTGGTGGAACAAGCGACGCGAATACCAGATATCACAGACCACACACCCAATTGCCTGGACCTTCTGCTGACAACTGATCCGCACAGACATTCGGTTTCGGTCTCGGCTCCGCTGGGATCATCCGACCACTGTGTGGTGAAATCCGTGTCCATCTGCTCTCCTCCGGATTACACCCCTAGGGGCACGAGGAGAGTATGGCGATACGAGTCAGCAGACTGGGACGAGATGCGTGCTTTCTTTGCTTCATACCCGTGGCGGCAAATGTGTTTCTCTTCGAAGACCCTCATACGTCGCTGATGAGATCACAGCTGTAATCCGGCAGGGAATGGAATATTTCATTCCTTTCTCCGATATCCCGCTCGGTTATAAAGCCCAACCTTGGTTCAATGCGGACTGTGCTCGAGCTGAGGCTCGTAAACAGTCCGCTTACCAAGCTTGGGTAAAAGCTCGTGATCGAAAGTGCGAGCGAGAAGAGTGCGAGCAAAGAAGAGAGCATATAATGCCGCCGCCAGGTATTGCAAACGGGTGCTACGAAAAGCTAGGTTCGACCATATTAGCCGTATTGGGGCAAAGCTTGCATCACACCCACCGGGTAGTAAGCAGTTCTGGTCCCTTTCGAAATCAGTCGAATCCAACTTCTGCCGTCCCTCACTACCTCCAATGCAGAAACCTGATGGGTCGCTTGCCCACCGCGGCAGAGAAAGCAAATTTATTTGCCGATCTGTTTGCGAGCAACTCGTATAGACGCTGGCTCGAAATATCCACCCACCTTACCTCACTGTGATTCTTTGATGTCTGAGATCACAGTGCACAATAAAGAGGTCCGTAGAGCCCTTCGCAGTCTGGACGTGAACAAGGCCAGTGGTCCTGATGGCATACCAGCAAGATTGTTGAGGTATTGTGCGCCTGAGTTGTCTCCTGTACTGACACGCTTGTACCGCCTCTCTCGTGTCAAAATTGTACCAAAATCTTGAAGCTTGCCAATGTGCAACCTGTGCCCAAGAAGGGTAGCCGTGCCGACCCTAGCAACTATCGACCGATCGCCATCACTTCCGTACTCTGTAAGGTTATGGAAAGAGTTCTGAACTGCAACTGCTTTCGTACCTCGAAGACAATGATCTTCTCAGTGATTGTCAATATGGCTTCCGCCGAGGGCGTTCCACGGGAGATCTTCTAGTGTACGTAACGCATTGCTGGGGCGAGGCCATTGAAAACCACGGCGAAGCAATAGCAGTGTCGCTGGACATTTCAAAGGCCTTCGATAGGGTGTGGCATGCGAGTCTGTTGAGCAAGCTTCCAGCGTACGGCATACCCACTGGCTTCTGTAGCTGGGTGGCTGACTTCCTGAGTGAACGGTCGATCCGAGTGGTCATAGACGGTTGCTCCTCTGACCTCAAGGCTATTGACGCCGGAGTTCCTCAGGGTCTGTACTCTCCGCGACGCTTTTCCTGCTGCACATCAATGACCTTCTATCTTCAGGAATTGTTGGGTACGCAGATGACAGTACTGTCACCGAGAAATATCTGTCCAGCGCAGGAGCCAGTGGTGATGAAATCCAAAGATTGAGAAAGGCTATGATTGAGCGTACGAGCCGGACGTTAAGTAACGTCTCCCAGTGGGGCGAAGACAATCTCGTCAGCTTCAATGCTTCAAAAACGCAGGCGTGTCTTTTCTCCGCAAAAGGAGTCCTTTCACCTTTTCTCCTACTTTTCGGGGTACATCTGTTCCAGTGACCAACACTCTTCAACTCCTTGGCATGGAGTTGTCCTCTGACCTCAACTTCGGCACCACGATCGAGTCCAAGGCTCAAATTGCAGCTAGAAAGTTGGGCGTCCTGAATAAAGTCAAGCGGTACTTCACGCCTGAACAGCTTCTAACTCTTTATAAAGCTCAAGTCCGATCTTGCATGGAGTACTGCTGTCACCTTTGGGATGGCTCGGCTAAATACCAACTTGCTGCACTGGATTCGGTGGAACGCAGAGCCAAGAGATTAATAGGCGATAAAAACTGGTGGCGACCAAGCCACAGCCTGGCTCACCGCCGCAAGGTTGCTTGCCTATCGGTCTTCTACAGATTGTACTTCGGAGAGTGTGCGCGTGAGCTGCATGAGCTCATACCACCGTCTCCTTTCTTCCATCGGACATCCAGACGCACGGCCGGCTACCATCCGTTCTTAGTTGATATACCCACATTACGCACTAAGCGCTTCAAATCATCTTTCATTATGCGCACGGCTAAAGAATGGAATTCCCTGCCTGCGTCTGTATTTCCGAGTGCATATAACCTGAATCTCTTTAAGTCTAGAGTGAATAGGCATCTTCTGGGCAAGCTCGCTCCACCGTAGATCCCATCTCTGCTCTAGGGTAAGATTGGGGTCAAGAGTAAGCCCATAATAAAAAAAAAAAAAAAAAAAAAAAAAAAAGTATAAGGCATTACTTTGCGGAAGTCCATCTTGTTGAAAGTGATAGAAATATGTTTTGCTTCTTCCGCACTTAGGAGTAAACCACACTCGCGATCGCAACTTAATGCAAATGTACAAGCGACGCACCTCTCCAACACCACAACCACCGTTTTACACTCTTCAGGTATACTTCCACGGAGTATCCTCGGGAGATCATCGAAAGTCACGTTCCGAGGACCGACTAATAAGTAACTGCCCCTGTCGATTAAGTTGTGGTCGTACGTGTGGTTCACTCAGCAGCATAGGTAACTTGCCATCATAAGCGCGGAAAAAACTGAACATATTTCTATCACTTTTAACAAGGGCCATGCATTTACTGCGAGTTGTAAAACAGGGTGACGTTATATCGCCCAAACATTTCACCAATGCGCTTGAAGACCTTAGCATGGAATGAACTGGACAAGTTCGTCAACAGTGAATACCTCACAATCTCCGCTTTGCCACCTACATGGCATGGGCAAAATCATCAGAGAGGAACATAGAATCGCGGCAGGTCCTGTCGAAAGGTGTTCAGTTTAAATACGGCCTAGAGGCGTGATGGACTTGGGATGAATTTGGAAAAGAGGAAGTCGGAAGTCGGAGGTGTAGTAAGTAGACCTTGAAATTGTCCGAAAGTATGAATACCTTGGGCAAAAATTGTACTTAGAAAAAGATAACATTGAGGCTGAAATCTCCAGAACAGTGCGGCTGGACTGGGTAGCATTTAGGAAGACGTATCTTGTTCTGGAGTCACCCTCGCCGCAATAAGGTGTTTGATCAGTGCATCTTATCGCTCATGATGAATTATGGAGCAGAGACATGAAATCTGACAGTAAAACTGGGACACTGGTTACATGTCATTCCGAGAGGGGATGCTATGCTAGGGATCTCGCTAATATGTCGAGGTTAATCCGGAACGATTATTCGAAGACCAAAGTAACGGACATACTGGAAATAGAAGTGTAGCAAGCTGAAGGATCAGTGGTCTGGCCACATCTATCGTAAAAGCGATTGACGACGGAATAAGCGGGTTCTCGAGTGGATGCCACGCCCAGAAAGAGCAATGACTTGAAGAGAGCAGCTGGTAGGGACTGGAAGGTAAACGCAAGGATTTTACCGGCGTACCCTGGTGAGGCCCACGTTTAGCAGTGGACAGTTATTATAGGCTAATGTAATGATGACCACAGAAGTAGGTAACGAGCTAAGAAACTGAATGACGCGAATGAACAAAATTTATTTATAATCTGATTTATTTGTAAATTCTATTGAAAGTTTTTGGACTTGTTACATGAAAAGTGCATTCGTCATTATTTGGCGACATCGTAATCGAAGCACGCGCGTGCATCCCAAGCGACTCCCTGCCATGCACTGAACTATCTAAGTAACTTAAACTCTAGATTCACTGTTTGCACAAGCGACTGTTCGTGTGTCATCCGTAGGAGTAACCAACATTTTTATGTAAACTACTTTAAATAAAAATATTCCAAGCGCCTGTACGTGATGCTACCACAGGTTCTAACCGACATTGGATAATCGTATTTGGTCAAGTAAAAATTGTCTAAATAAGAAAAGAACCTTTGAAAACGGCGGGTAAAAATTGACTAAGCGACAATCAGATTTATTTTTGAGACAGGTAATATATACTGAACCAACTGAATTAAGAAAAATTATGACAGGCATTTTTAACTAATCGCCAAGCACGCAGAAAAACGGGTATGCAAAAATTACTTAAGTGATGAAAAAATGAGATCTATGAAAGGAAAAAAATAGCTATGCGCCTTACACTGTGTTGTCAGATTGAGGCAAAATTGACTAAGTGGAGAAAATACTGTACGAAGAGAACGGTAAAATTTGACCAAAGTCAAATTTAGCATTATTTAATTTCGATAACCACCAAATTTTCAAAAATGGTCGAAAATCGTGTCGGTTAGTCAACCGAAAAATGTGAATTTTCGCGAATTTTAAAATGTCTAAGCGACAAAAAAGTCATCGTAGAGAGACGTGAGTAGGACCAAACGACGCAGAAAAATCAGGCGATTCCAACAATGTATATAACTCAATTTGGCCAAAAATGTCGCTTAGATAATTTTGCCTTTCAAGCGTCGATATGCAGAACTGAAAAAATACGATTTTCATTAATAATCGATGTTTTTTTAAGTACAAATCGATTTATTTTTAATCGATTTTTTTGCGACTAGGAATAATCGATTATAAAAAAAACGATTTTTCATTACTCAAGTCACCTCCCTATGGCACAGAGATCTACGGCACACTCCTTTAGCCGACCTGGCTCCGCGCTGATTTGTCTTTCCTGTATATCTAGGCGACACAATGTCACTCAGCTCAGATGCGTGGATAACAACACGGGAAGCGGCAGTCACCAGTTTTAAGTCCGAGCAGTTAATAAACAGTAAGGTCCTTCTTGTTTGGTTTCTTTACGATGTAGTAAACACCTGATTAATACTGGATAATCGGCACCGTTATCTACTTGTTGCTTAGCCTACAAAAAGCAAAAAACCAAATTCTCTGACGAAGGTTTTCTATACGTGAAACAAATTAAGGCGTGTAACGAACGGACGCATCATAAACGACCAAAATGTCTGGTTTGAGAGCTTGGCAGTCAGAAGGTTGAGGCAGCATCAAACTTCTTCCGCGGTTCCGCCGTCAATACCAACCAACCTGCAGAATGTGTGGCAGAGACTACCGCTATACCCACAAAATAACCTGTAACCCACGTTGACATGACATTTTTTAAAAAGTCTAATAGACAGATTAAGACGACATACCGAACTCAAAAATCTAATAAAATTATGAATAAAAAATCATATAAAAATTATACAAAAATATTTAAAACATGTATTTTAAAATCTCAAAGAATAAATAATACATAATACTAACTACATTAATAAAAGTAAGAATAAATGTAAATCAACATGGAAATTAATACAAAATACTACTAATCTGGAAAGTCAATACAGTGACATCGAT
Source organism: Phthorimaea operculella (assembly GCA_024500475.1). NCBI lineage: Eukaryota > Metazoa > Arthropoda > Insecta > Lepidoptera > Gelechiidae > Phthorimaea > Phthorimaea operculella. The sequence continues at coordinate 51,974 of JANFCV010000373.1, read as the reverse complement.
AAAATTATTTACAATAATCTAACATATTCAAACCCTAATGAAATTTAGACATATTTAATAATAATTTTATTGACGTAACGAATAGTATAAATAATTCTGTAAATAATACTAACAATAACAATTACTATAACTACATGAAACAATCGTGTATGAAAACTATATTTTTAGCCCCACAAATAGTTTCGAAGTACATAAGATTGTGATGTCACTGAATAATATCAAATCTACGGGCTACGATGATATAAATACTGAAATGTTAAAACTTTGTTCACTTAAGATTGCTGAAGTACTTGCTCACCTCATAAATTTATCTTTTGAGGAAGGCCGCTTCCCTGAACCATTAAAACTTTCTATAGTTAAGCCAATTTATAAAAGAGGCGATAAGACTGATACAAATAATTATAGACCTATTACTCTTATACCTGTTCTGTCGAAAATTTTTGAAAAGATAATGCTTGAAAAAATGGTATTGTTTTTATCTGAAAATAAAATACTCACTGAACAACAGTTTGGCTTTAGAAAAGGAAAATCAACAACTTTGGCTTGCTATGATCTTATAAAAACAGTATCAGAAAGTGTTCGTGATAAAAAGTTAGTTGCAGCAGTTTTTCTCGACATGAGTAAAGCTTTTGACTTTGTAGATCACAAAATATTGTTGAATAAAATTGAAAAATATGGATTTCGAGGAAAAGCACATGATTGATTCGAAGTTATTTACATGGTCGTCAACAATGTACTGAAATATACAAAATCGAAAAAGTACAAAAACAGTTCGTTAAAATAAGATATAGATCACACTACCGTGAAAATCCTGCGGTGTGCCAAGGTAGCTTGTTGGGCCCCTGCTTTTCTTGTTGTATGTAAACGATTTGTAAATTATACAGAACATAAAACTTTACTATACGCTGATGACACAACGTTAATAGTAAAAAGTGATAATATTAATACTTTTCAGGACGATATAAACAGGAGTTTAACTGACATAATAGAATGGATGAATAATAATAAATTACAAATTAATATTAATAAGACTAAATCAATTCAATTTTCTTCATATAATACTCGACCTATTTCACTTAATATAAATTATAATAATCATGCTGTGGACATAGTTGAATCTACCAAATTTCTAGGTATACAAATTGATCAACATTGCAACTGGAAAAGTCACATCTCTTCAGTCTGTGATAAATTGAACCGCTTTATATTCGCTTTAAAACGTCTAAGGCAAACCGTCTCCACCGAAGCAGCTATAACCGCGTATTATGGCTACGTCTCCTCGGTCTTATCTACGGTCTTATTCTATGGGAAACTCCGTTGATATAAGAGAGCTTTCCTTGTACAAAAAAAGTGTATTAGAGCCATAAGCAATGCATGGTTCCTTGAGTCTTGCGTGCCGCTATTTAAACAGTTGAAAATCTTGCCACTGCCCTGTCTTTATATTCACGATGTTTGTGTCTTTGTAAGAGAGCATCCCGAGTTCTTCAAAAAACTCTCAGGTTTACGAGAGGCAGACCCGCCATAAAGACAATTACTACCAAACTCGAGCAAAACAATATTTTTCAGCAAAAACATTGTGTGCATGGCAACAAAAATTTATAATCATTTACCGGAAGACCTTAAACAAATAACACGTCTTAACAATTTCAAGAGAAAGCTGACTGAGTGGCTGCTAGAAAACTGCTTTTATAGTGTAAAATTGTATTTTCAACGTGACATTATGTATTAATTCCGGATCCAACTTTTAATTTATTATGATATTCTGTATTCTTTAGACATGACATACCAACGGACTTATTTTTTCTATTATTTCAACATGACATTATTTTAATTTATTATTTTTTTTAATTTAATATTTTTATTTTATTTAAATTCTGTATCCCACTTATAAGTTAAATTATGAAATTGTATTTGACATAGCTACGTACTTTTTTAATTTATTGATATTTTGTTTGACATGATGATTGATAATTCATTTGATAAATTGTAAATTAACGCTAGTAAATATTTTATTGTAATTTTGTATTGTATAAATTTTAGTGAGCAACTATTTAGTATAAAAATTTGCACGCTTTACATAAGTAGAATACTGTACAGGAACCTAATTTTAAGATCTATTTATTTACATGTATTCTTGCAAATAAACATTGATTGATTGATTGATTGATTGATTGAAGACTAATGATGATAAAAATGAGTGTAAAGCCGCGGGTAATCGCTAGTCTACATATGCATATACGAAGTTTTAATAAAACCTCAATCAATTGGTAAATCTATAAATAAAAGTAAAAATTGTTTGTGGTTATATATCTTGCCTTCCCTTCTATCCGCCCCGACGTAAATAATTTAACCATGTTCGCTTGCATACGACGCCTTAGAGGCAGAAATCTATTTTCGCAACCAAACAGTTTTTAATATCCTCGAAATGATTTGCTATAACGTTTTCTTATCACGTACATTATCAATGTATATGACTTTGATTTCTGTATTGGCCGATATAAGCCATATGCGGAGATGCACCCAACACATTAGTACACAGGGCTGAGTTTTTTTGATTTTGTTTGGAGTTTAGCTTACTTGTGGCTTCACGTATAATAGTGCAGATGTTGGAGAGGCCATCTTCGATTCTCGATTTCTGCAGTCGTGGCTATGTCCAAATCCGGCATTTTAGTGGTTCTCCCAACTTCAGCGGTCGTTGCGTATGGCAAAGCCGACACCATACTCGCGCACAGCGCTGCTGTCTTTTCCTGTCCAGTAGAATGTACAATGTGTCACGCAAGGAACTCTGGTCAGGGAGTCTGGTCTCTTGTAAAGCACAAACACCAATGTTCAGTCTGTGTAGTTCGGCGTCGATTACGGCAGTTTTACGCAGATCTTGTGCGTTAGTAGAAGAACCTCCACAGGTGTCCTCATAGTACGGACATTCCGTGTTGCAAGCAAATCGCATGGATAAGCGGGGATATGGTTTGAGTTTTTTGTATGCCTTTTATTCGCAGGTGTACAATGTAACGGCACCGATTGTCAATTTGAAGCTGGTGCTCTCTACATCCTAAAAAAGCAAACGAGCACCGGGGCGGAACAGCACGGTCGGGGGCTGCCCAACTTGGAGCGGGCGGTAACTGATCAGTGGGTCTACGATGGACCCTCCGACTTACGGAAGCGACCTCTGGCACTTACGCCCATACGTGCAGACTTATAACCGGTCACTGCCACTTCCCGTGTTGTTATTCGTGTGACGTGGGTGAAGTTTCCTCTCCGCACGCAGAGCTGCCCAGGACCTGCGCCAACCTCTCGGCCTTCCTGGCTGACTCCACAGGAACGACGAGTCGATACGTGTGGAGCCAGGTCGGCTGCAGGAGTCTGCCGCACGATATATTACCAGTCACTTGCACCTAACGGAGACCCCGTTCCGGATTTGGGTGAATGTCGACAACTGCGTTTTTTGTCTCATTTCGGAGGATTTTTTATTTTTTCCGTTTTTAGGAACTTTTTTTACATAATGCTAATCTTTATGGTGATTTATTTTAACTGTGTAAAAATGCTAGCAATATCTTAATCAGAAGCTGAGATATTCGAGTTTCAATTTTGAAAAAGGCACCGAAATGAAAACAGTCCTCCAAAATGATAATAAGTGTGCACCGAAATGAAAAACGTCCTCCGAAATGATAATAAGTGTGCACCGAAATGATAATTGTCCATCGAAATGATAATAAGTGTGCACCGAAATGAAATATGTCCATCGAAATGAAGTGGTCAAGTGCGAGTCTCTCTAGGCAGGCAGTGTTCTGTTTCTGAGTGGTAATTTTCGATGCGATTGGATTTAACCAATAGCAAAAAATAAGCCTGTGTGGGAAGGAATTAGCTAAGAACCAACGTAGCGGGTGCAGCAGAGTAGAACGAGTGTGGAACTGGTGACTACAGCAGAGTGGGATGAGTGAAGGACTGGGAGACTACAGCACTGCAGAGTGGGACGAGTAAGGGACCGGTGACTACAGCCGAATGGGACGAGTGAGGAACTGGTGAGTACAGAAGAGTGGGACGAGTGAAAAACTGGTGACTACAGCAGAGTGAGACGAGTGAGTAACCGGTGACTACAGCCGAGTGGGGCGAGTGAGGTGCTGGTGAATGCAGAAGAGTGGAACGAGTGAGGAACCGGTGACTACAGCCGAATGGGACGAGTGAGGTACTGGTGACTACAGCAGTGTGGAACAAGTGAACAACTTGTAACTACAGCAGAGTAGGACAAGGGGGAACTGGTAACTACAGCCGAGTGGGACGAGTGAGGAATTGGTGACTACAGCAAAGTGGGACGAGTGAGGAACCGGTGTCTTCAGCAGAGTGGGATGAGTGAGGAACTGGTAACTACAGCAAAGTGGGAAAAGTGAGGAACCGGTGTCTTCAGCAGAGTGGGACGAGTGAGAAATTGGTGACTACAGCAAAGTGGGACGAGTGAGAAACCGGTGACTACAGCCGAGTGGGACGAGTGAGGAACTGGTGACTAGGTACAGCAGAGTGGGACGAGTGAAGAACTGGTGACTACAGCAGATTTGAGACGAGTGAGGAACTGGAGACTACAGCAGAGTGAGACGAGAGAGGAACTAGTGACTACAGCAGTGTGGGACGAGTGAAGAACTGGTGACTACAGAGTGAGGAATCAGTAGTTTCAGCAGAGTGGGACGAGTGAGGAATCAGCAGTTGTAGCAGAGTGGGACGAGTGAGGGTGTTGGAAGTAGGTAAGTAGTATGTAAGTAGTATGTAGGTAGTAGGTAGGTAGTAGAAAGGCAGTAGGTAGGCAGTAGGTAGGTAGTAGGTAGGAAGTAGGTAGATAGTAGGTAGGTAGTACAATAGGTATGTTGTAGGTCGATAGGTATACGGTATGTTAGCTCTCTAACACACATATTTTGTAGTAGGTAGATGGGTACGTGGCGTGCGCGCTCTCTAACACACCTACCTACTGGTAGGTAAATACGTACGCGGCATGCGCGCCCTCTAAAACACCTACCTACTGGTAGGTAGATGGGTACGTGGCATGCGCGCTCTCTAACACACCTACCTACTGGTAGGTAGATGGGTACGCGGCATACGCGCTCTCTAACACACCTGCCTACTAGTAGGTAGATGGGTACGTGGCATGCGCGCTCTCTACCACACCTTTCTACTAGTAGGTAGATGGGTACGCGGCATGCGTGCTCTCTAACACACCTACCTACTAGTTTGTAGATGGATACGCGGCATGCGAGCTCTCTAGTCCACCTTTCTACTAGTAAGTAGATGGGTACGTGGCATGCGCGCTCTCTAACACACCTACCGACTAGTAGGTAGATGGGTACGTGGCATGCGCGCTCTCTAACACACCTTTCTACTAGTAGGTAGATGGGTACGTGGCATGCGCGCTCTCTAACCCACCTACCTACCTACTAGTAGGTAGATCGGTACGTGGCATGCGCGCTCTTTAACACACCTACCTACTAGTAGGTAGATGGGTACGTACGTGGCATGCGCGCTCTTACATTTGTTTACATTAGTCTTGCGAGGTTTTCATAATAGTTTCGTAAATGAACAAACCCTACCTTCGAATTCAACAAGGAACCCTAAGGCAACGAGCCTCTCCAAATTTCCGTGGAGTGTTATCATTTCTGAGGGGTGATATGGACATTTCAGTCCACCGAATCCTCCGAAATGAGAACGCAGAAATGAGAACGCAGAAATGAAAATAGAACAGTAAATTTCAAATATTTTTTTAACTAAAACGATTATAGTAAAATCAACAGAACTCAAGTCAAACAGTTCCTAAAGCACATAAACACAGTAATTTTGAGACAAAAAGAATGAGCAATACACGAGTTAAAACAGGCACCGAAATGATGAAAAAAATGTCGCCACTCCACAGAAATGAAATATTTTCGTTAATGGCGGAAAAACGAAGCGACATACCTCCCGTTAATCTGCACTGAGCTTTAGAGCGGGACTAATAAAAGGCGTCGAAGGGCAAGCGGAGTGCGTAAGCGCAGGGAGTGAGGAGCTATTCTCCCATAAGTTTTTACCCTCCGGAATGAAAGGGCTTCCTCGGACACATGTATTAAGGTCTCTCATATGTAGTACATTATAGCTAAAGAGATGGGTGATACTTATATCGATTCATTAATTCACTGTTTATAAAAAGAAGCTGTAATATCATGTCAATATAAGACAATTTTGGCGTTACAAGGTATTCAATGACCAAAAATGTAAAGCGGACAACCCACCGAGATGAGAAAATGGCACTTTAATATTTTTTTAATGTGATTTATAGTTTTTCAAATAAAATTATATTTATTGTACCAGGTAGTTCACGACATTTTCTACCCAAAAAAAAATTGCCTCATAAGATATTGACACGATACACCCTCGTTATCAGCCCGGACACTCATTTTTTGGGCTTGGGATATTCACCCATTTGTGTGTGGTGTGGAGTTTTCCTTCTCTAGGACCCTGATTCACTTGGGTCGGATTTATCCCTCGGTCGCCTCTAAGGGGTTACCGACTTAGAATACCATCAGCCTATTACCCTGCGAAAGGGCAGCAGCGATACTTGTGAATACAAAACTCTGTACTGGATACAATACGCGCGGCGCCAAGCAGCGGATAAGTTATGTTTGTTTTGATATCGATTGACAGGTAAGCGATGTCCTGTCCTGTTCGACTACTGTTTGTAAATGTCCAATAAGTTGGAATTGTATGCCCTCTACATATTTCATCGTTTAAGTACCTACCTATTTGATTTACAAATTCTTTGGTATTATTTCAATGTAAACTCTTTGACCAGCCCATAAGTAGTGTTAATAATTCAAAAAGTTCATAACTTAAAAGTTTGTAATACCTACATCACCATCTACAGAGTCTCTATAGGGACATATATATTAATCTGTGGTCACATTAGCAACGCGCCATCTATACACGATTCAAAGAACGTAACCCTGACAGTTCCCTATTGTGTATCTATGTGATAGATAAATAAGAGACAGTGAGGAACTGTCAGTACAACGTTCTTTAAATCGTGTATAGATGGCGTGTTGCATCGATACTCGAAAGTTTCTCAGATAAACAATGTGAAATTCGATGTATTGTACTCCTAGTGTTTGTAAATGTCCAATCAGATGATATTGGATGCCCTCATACACTCGTAGTTACACTTCGTTCGTAATTAACTTCTTTAGTAAATAAATAACACTAGAAAATACGTCTTGGGCTGTGTCGAAGTTTTAAATATTAATAGCAGCCCCCGACGTATTTTCTAGTACCCCCAAACCAAAATAAAAGCCTTATTACCAAACGAATACTGGATCTTCTTCGGACCACGGCTGATAGGGTCTACGATTTTGCCATATGCCGGCTTTTTCTGCCATAGATTAAAAATCTTCATTCTGCCATCGTACTGCGACATTTAGAGGGTTTTAGCATGAAGTAAGTATTGGCTAGCGTCGTTAGTAAAAGTAGTGCATTCATAATTTACTTAAACTGTATTTTTAAACAGCAGATCGTTCCGGTCACATACTACAGATGCGGTTGCACCTTTGTATCGGCGAAGGAACGGTGCAAAGTTATCCGAGCCGTATTTCACTGTACAGACACAGTACAGTGCACTGTGTTGTAGGGTAGAATAATTTAGTTGAACGTTTTTGAAAAATATTATCTTCTAATAGTTTTTTATAAATTGTTTGAACACCTTTAAGATAATTAATCACACCTATAAAACGTGTGGTTTGAAGGAACGTACTGCTTTTCCTAACACCCCCTGTATACCTAGCTTCATCCAAGGCTTATCTATATCAGAATATGGCGCGTGGGTTCCTATTAAAGTGCAGTTCTATTTGTTAAACGGAATCTTATACCTACCTACCTACCTGCAAAAGAGCAAAAATTAAGAAGTTTCATTTTCCAAAAATCGTTGCTACATCCCTTTATTCAAAGTTTTTTGTAAACTAACAGCGACATCTGTTGAAAACTTGAGGGATTTCTTTTAACCAGGGATTAAATTTTCATAATAACTATTTTCGAAATTATAACTTAGATACATTATCTTATGATGTAAAAGTACAATATAATGTTTTGTATTGTACGAGTAAGTATTGCAATATTTTGGGATTCGATTATATCATTACAAATTTTATAAATTTTTCGATATTTTGACTGTTGTAGACAACCGCTAAAATCTATTATAAGGTTAGTTTAAACCATAGACTTATATATATAAACTAGCATGGTTTAAACTGTGGTGTTATGGTGATATTTAGGATAAATGGTGAATCATTAGGCGTATTTTTAACAAATATAATATGTCAGCAATTTTGTACCTAAAGGGTGCTAAAGGGCTCTAAGCTTGGCTTGTTGTAAATCATTTAAAAAAGTAACTTCGTGTTTTTCTAAATGAGCTGCCGAAATGTAGGTACCTACCTATTGCGATATATTTGAGCAAATGTCTCATGTATTGCGATTTGTATGTTTTGCACGAACACCACGATTTATTTAGGTAATAGGTACCCTGTTTCAAAAATAAACAGCGCCATCTATTGTTCGTCAGTATCGCTATTTTGTCTTTTGTTGATAATTATCTTATGAATATGATCTATAGATATCATTATGGATTATTTTAATAAGGACATTGTTCTAATGCTCGCTTTTGTTGTTTATTTGCAAAATAGAAAGGCCCTGGTTTCAGCAGCACAATTTATTTATCATTTTACAGATCAAGAAAAGGAAACGAACATATTATGTAGTAGCTAATGTAGCTATGTTTATTGGAATCGGGACGCGCCGGGTGTCTTTACTTTCTGATTTATTTTACCATGCATGCAAATCCCAGCCAAAAATGCTTTAGATGCTTGGGTATCAATAGCCACTAGGTTTCTCTGGTGTTTCTCCTTTAAATCGATTGAAAGCACTGCTTTTCGTTTGGTTCGGGCTCGGCGTGGGCGGCGAGTCTTCTGTGCTTCAAGTGTCCTTATTCTGCATGGAATACTGCGTTGCACTGAACTGGCACACACTTCTCAATCTGGTGTTGCTTTATGAGAACTAGAATATAATCAGAAATTATCATTGTTATTGTTTGTAATTTTTCAATACAGGGATATAAGAAAATGAAAAAATAAAAACAAACTGCAATTATTTGTCTTACAGTCCGTTAAAAACTGAACCGCTTTTCCCTAGGAGCATACATCGAAATTTATGTATAAACAAATAGGATCTCCCACATGAAATGTTTCAGCTAGTCGAGTCAAGCTAGACTGGTTGTACTTATACCATCTTATACAACCATGACCATAACCATAACAGCCACAACAGTCCACTGCTGGACATGGGCCTCCCCCTATCGTGGGGTATTGCCATACTCACCACGCTTGGCAGGCGAATTGGCGAGCGCAGCGCAAGATGTTGCGTTGACAGGGAACGCTGCTGCCTATTCCCTGGATGATTATCCCTTTTTCGCTTTTTACTACACCCACAGGTAGAATTGGGGTGATGCAATTTTAAGCCGGCATCACACGGCAGCAATACTCTGCTTATACAACAATATGTTGCAGGAATGTAGCGAAATCCGGTTATTCGCGAAAGGAAAACTGCGAATTCGTTATTTGCATGGACATAAATCCAGGAAAACTGCGTATAAGGCGACACGTGGCTACGAAGCCGCCTACGCCCTGCTACGACTTTTACATCTGCTCCACGCTGCTGTGGCTCGCGCACAGGAACACTCGCGACGTTTCGTAAGCTCTCGTTCATGACCGTGACCGTGGCCGTGACCGCGACAGCGATCACCGCGACCGCGACAGCGACTACCACGCGGTCGCGGTGGTCGCTGTCGCTGTCGCTGTCACTGTCGCGATCGCGGTGGTCGCTGTCGCGGTCGTGGTGGTCGCTGTCTCTGTCGCGGTCGCGGTGGTCGCTGTCGCTGTCGCTGTCGCGGTCGCGGTGGTCGCTGTCGCTGTTGCGGTCGCGGTGGTCGCTTTCGCGGTCGCGGTGGTCGCTGTCGCTGTTGTGGTCGCGGTGGTCGCTTTCGCGGTCGCGGTGGTCGCTGTCGCTGTTGCGGTCGCGGTGGTCGCTGTCGCGGTCGGGGTGGTCGCGGTCGCTGTCGCGGTCGCGGTGGTCGCTGTCGCTGTCGCTGTCGCGGTCGCGGTGGTCGCTGTCGCGGTCGCGGTGGTCGCTGTCGCTGTCGCGGTCGCGGTGGTCGCTGTCGCTGTCGCTGTCGCGGTCGCGGTGGTCGCTGTCGCTGTCGCTGTCGCGGTCGCGGTGGTCGCTGTCGCTGTCGCGGTCGCGGTGGTCGCTGTCGCGGTCGCGGTGGTCGCTGTCGCTGTCGCGGTCGCGGTGGTCGCTGTCGCTGTCGCGGTCGCGGTGGTCGCTGTCGCGGTCGCGGTCGCGGTGGTCGCTGTCGCTGTCGCTGTCGCGGTCGCGGTGGTCGCTGTCGCTGTCGCTGTCGCGGTCGCGGTGGTCGCTGTCGCTGTCGCGGTCGCGGTGGTCGCTCTCGCGGTCGCGGTGGTCGCTGTCGCTGTCGCGGTCGCGGTGGTCGCGGTCGCGGTCGCGGTGGTCGCTGTCGCTGTCGCGGTCGCGGTGGTCGCTGTCGCGGTCGTGGTGGTCGCTGTCTCTGTCGCGGTCGCGGTGGTCGCTGTCGCTGTCGCTGTCGCGGTCGCGGTGGTCGCTGTCGCTGTTGCGGTCGCGGTGGTCGCTTTCGCGGTCGCGGTGGTCGCTGTCGCTGTTGCTGTCGCGGTCGCGGTGGTCAATGTCGCTATCGCTGTCGCAGTCGCGGTCGCTGTCGCTGTCGCTGTCGCTGTCGCGGTCGCGGTGGTCGCGGTGGTCGCGGTGGTCGCGGTGGCCGCTGTCGCTGTCGCTGTCACTGTCGCGGTCGCGGTGGTCGCTGTCGCTGTCGCTGTCGCTGTCGCTGTCGCGCTGTCGCTGTCGCGGTCACGGCCACGGTCACGGTCATGAACGAGAGCTTACGAAGCGTCGCGAGTGTTCCTGTGCGCGAGCTACAGCGGCGTGGAGTAGATGTAAAAGTCGTAGCAGGGCGTAGGTGGCTACGAATTCGCAGTTTTCCTAGGGATTTCGCGAATAACCGGATTTCGCTATATTCCTGCGACATATCTAATGTGACTGAGAATCGCTATTTAGACATTGAAGTGGTTAAAGTTAATCAAAATAGAATACTTACTTACCTACATAGTTATGTCTAGTAATATCCTTCAAATAGCTACTACTAAAAGCGGCCAAGAGCGTGTCAGACACGCTCACAAATAGGGTTTCGTAGTCAACGTTTAAATATCAGGTCTTTCGGCGTTACAAATGCCCAACCACTATCTTTTTCTTCAAATTCTTCAATCTTTTTATTGATTGACAAAACCATATTTGAAAACACATTATCAAAGTTATAGTTCTGGTGTAAAATAATGTTTTGAGTAGCAAAGGACTTAGCGGACACAGAATTGTTTTTCGGCAAAGCAAAGTCGCGGTGTGCTTAGTATGCATAAAATTCTGAAAACAACTCAAAATTTACTTTTACACTATCATGAGCTTGTGTACGCGCAGAAAGCAAGGCACGAACACGAGGGCGTAGACGCATTAAGAACTTAGCTGGAGAAAGCGATTCAGCTGCAGCGCTGTCATCACTTTCACTGTCTTGAGCCTTACACTTAACGCGATATGATGCAATGCGACTGCGGAATGCACGGCAAATTTTTTCAATACCGTCACATTCACTAACTGAGGTATTATTTTTGTGTAAAGTACTCTTCAAGTGAGCAGAAAAGGCTTTACTTTTGACTGATACGTCACAAGTAGAGCAAAATATAGATCTAGCCATGGTTTCTGTATCAATGTGTATAGAATACCCAATTACCCCTTATTTACTCAACAGTATATACTTTTTCCTTAAATATCACAATTCTTTCCCACTTTTTTATTAAAAAGAATGTATCAAGAAACAACAGAATTATTTATGATATTTTTTAACTACATAAGACAGAAAGTTTTTGAACATAGGTTAGTAACTGAGATATACAATATTTTTATAAGTACTCCGATTCTTTTATTCAAGTCTAACAAAATTCAAATAACATGAGATTATATGATTATCAAATGAAAAGAGCTCATTTTTTAATAAGAAAGCAGTTAAATTCTAAAAGCTTATATCTAGTCATGGTTTCTGTATCAATGTGTACAGAATACCCAATTACCCCCTACTTACTCAACAGTATATTCTTTTTCCTAAAATAACACAATCTTTTCCATTTTTTTAAAAAGAATGTATGAATAAACAACCGAATTGTTATTGTTTACTAACTAAGATAGAAGGTTTTTGAACATAGGTTAGTAACTGAGATATACAATATTTTTATAAGTACTTCGATTTTTTTATTGAAGTCTAACAAAATTCAAATAAAATAAGATTATATGAACATCAAATGAAAAGAGCACATTTTAATAAGAAAACAGTTAAATTCTAAAAGCTTATTATACGAAAATACTTATAAGAAAACAGTTAAATTCTAAATTCTAAAAACAGCTGACAGCTTGATTACTTAAGCTGCTTTTTTACCCTTGCTTGCAAAGAACTTGCCCTCCTCCGTAAATTTCGTCTTCGCTATTTTAACGAACTTCTTCAAGGCGGTCAGCTCCGGTGAATTTGCATCACCTTGGTATCTTAACCAAATAACCGCCTTGTCACATCTTTCGTAACCTTCAAGGTTACGAACTTCATCAGGGTTGTATATACGAAGTTCGGCAAGCAAATCCCCTGACAAATGGGCTTTGCGACGCACGGAGCCGCCTGCAACGCGCCTAGAAAATACGCAGTTCGCTTCCTGCTTGAGGCGCACCTGCTCTTCCTCGTCGTCCGATTCGTCGGAGTACAGCCAGGCTTGCGCGACGACTTTATCCGCCGCAGTCGCCTTCGTGGATTTTGCTGCGGCTTTTTTAGGCGTAGGTTTCGCTTTCTTCCAAAATCAGACAGTCAATATCAACAACGTAATATCTTAAAGTCTAGAAAAACGGATTTCCTTCTGCAGAGTAACTCAGCATCACATCATTACCAAACTCACCACGGTTGGCAGGTAAGTTGGCGAGCTCAGTGCAAGGTAATTACATTTACATGGAACGCTACTGTCCATTTCCTGAATTTATCCCTTAGTCACCTTTTTTGACACACATGGGATACAAAGTGAAGTTATTTATTCTAAGCCAGCACCACATAACAAGTACAAACCCACGACACGACCCATTAGTTAAGTAAAATCGCTAATAATTACCTTACTGTATCCTCGTCGGAATCAAACAAGTCCTCCACCTTCTTCTTCTGCGTTTTCTTGTAGCTTTCCTCAGACCTGAAATATAAGAAGTGCGTCATTTAGCATCGTAGTTGGTATGGTATTACATTATACTAATATTGTAGAAAGGGGTTACATTTTTTAAATTTACTTGTGAATTAACATAAAGAAAACAGACGATAACCAAAAAGAAAGACTTACGCACATAATTGCAATGCAGTGATGTCGCAGGGTGATGAAATTGCTGAGTGCTGGACTGTAGTCACTTGAGTTTGCTGTTTCTAACCGCTGCTTTCACTTGCTGAACCGTAGGCTCCAACCGTAGGCTTCAACCAGGAATTTGCTTCAGGAACTCTCGTTGGCGACGGAGGTTGAATGTAATTTTATCACAAAATACCAGGCTTTTTATATCAATGAAAATCCTGAGTAAGCAATTACACGTATTCACACATGCATGAATATATTACTAACACTCGTAAAATTTACTTAGTATGCAGAAAATAGGTTTTAACTAAATTCCCACGAACCTAGGAGCAATTTGAAACGAAGGTATCGCTATTACAACCTTGTAAAGGTAAGTACACATTTATACAAGGTGTTATAAAAAGTACTGAGTTCCTTTCAAGGGTGAACCTGTCCGTGAAAGCGATAAATTTTTCTAAAGGAACTTATGATGACAAGTGAAAGAAATTTCGAACCAACTTCCTTGGAGAAACTATTCTTTTAGTATCAGTTACTAGTAAAATTTCACTCTGTACCTAACAAATTAGGTATAGCTTTTGTGAATATTTTCACTACCTTTTTATAATCCTTTAACACTCTGGTTACCTGCCAGGGGATGAAGGCGTGATTTGATTAGCTTGTATTAAAACTCGTTTGTGTAAACTTTACCTTTATATTTTAACCGACTCGAAAATGAGGTGGATTGAAAACCTAGGTTGGTACTTAGTGTACCGATTTAATAGTAAAAAAAAAAAAAACCGGCCAAGAGCGTGTCAGACACGCCCACAAATAGGGTTTCGTAGTCAACGTTTAAATATCAGGTTTTTCAGCATTGCAAACTTAATTTTGTTGCTGGTTTGTTAGCAGCCGTATGATGACCAACCGCAAATAGAAAAACTTAATTTTTTCTGAAACTTTTGAGGGTACAATATCCGTTATAGTTTTCATTGTAACTTCAGATTGTATGCTATATTCCATATTTATTTCAAATTTTTAGCGTTTATACTTTAGAAGTTACAGCTGGAACAAATTATGGGTAAAAAACGCCCTTTTTAAAAGCAAATATCTCGGTATAGAAACATTTTAGTGACTTTGTTTCAAAGAAACCTCACCTTAGTTTTAAAAGACCTATTCAACGATACCCTACTCAATATTACAGGAAAAAAATATTATGCCCCCTTTTACTTGTATGGGAGGGGGTCCAAAAACATTTAAAATATTTTTTCTCAACATTTCTATATTTGGGTCAGCACGATCTATCTTCTCACCAAATTTCATGTCGATAGCTCTAAAACTGACAAAGATATGAGGGCGCGGCATACAGACAGACAGACAGACAGACAGACAGACAGACAGACAGACAGACATGACGAAACTATAAGGGTTTCTAGTAGACTACGAAACCCTAACAAGTTTTGAAAAGATATTAATACTAGATAATGATCGTTTTATACTAACATTTTATTTTTCAAAACATTAAAGTATTATTTCCTATGTTAATTTATTAGTCCCAAGGTTAAAATATTGGCCGTGTGATGCCGGCTTAGAATAGCATCACCCCATTTCTTTCCTGTGGGTGTCGTAAGAAGCGACTAAAGGACTCGAGGGTATCATGTGTATTGCAAATTTAGGCGACAGGCTGACAACCTGTCACTATAGCGATACACGACAATAGCTAAAACGGCCCTCAAATATGTGTCAGACGTGGCGATAACGACCGTACTTTTACGGTCGTTGACGCTCTGCCTACCCCACAAGGGGTAAAGGCGTGATGTATGTATGTATGTATGTTAAAACATACTTGAAAGAAGTTTACAAAGAGGTGTATAAAGATAAGTACTAAACAAAATCCTTTTTGTAGAAGTCGGTTAATTTTTTAAATATTTTCTTAACAATCGTGAGCGTCTTTCTTCATCGATGAGCATTCGACTCAATCTTCCAATGGTGGTCGAACACAATCTTGTGACTTGCACTTCAAACCAAAAGCGGTAATGGTTATTAAAAGTGATAAGAACGCGCAGGTCACTATTGCTATTTGCTTATTGTAACTTACATCAGCAAATTAATAACAATATTCACACCAGCCATTTGCAAGAATAAGAAGTCAGCATATTTGTAGTGTGGGATTCACGGCTTTAGGGATCCATAGGAATATAATTTAAACTTTTAGCGTGGGAACATGACCTACATTTGTTTTAATTCTGTATATCATAAGGTTTTGAAAATTTATAACTTTTTATGTTAGTACTGTAAGGTTTAATAATCATATTCTATGATTTAAGTTACAGTTTTCCGACAGACAAATTGTTAATAGATTTTCAATGATATAGTTTAGGTTTAAAATCATCATTGATCATTGATTACAGGGATCATTGTAAAATAAATACCGGAAAGTTAAAATACAAAAAATTAATTGAGATTAAGCTATTCAATAAGGCATATGTGAGATATAATAATATTATGTAAATCGTTAATCGAAATATGTACGGGCCCAATCAGTTTATGAAAAGCAGTTTAAGGTATGCATAGTCTAATAAAACATGGTCTTTCCTTCCCAGAGAAACACAAGTCAACGTCACTTAGTATTGCCACTTTATTTCAATAAAATACGTTATGGGATAAATTCAATCTCAGAACAATGGGTTAAAATATTTCTTAATTTAGATTTAGGTGTGTATTTACTTTAACTTTACAGCAACACTTAAATTTTATTTATTAGTTAACAGTATCTTATATGATTTACAAAAAACATCAAAAGAGTGGGTAATTCTGGTAACCCACAAGCATGATGACGTAGTCTTGTGTTGGTCACGTGGTTCACGAGTCTCGGAAAGAAATACCAGGCGGAGTATCTTATTATACCATGAAGGTATGGACTTAGTGTACTGTATGGAGCGCGCGAGCGCCTGTTCAATAGTATTAAACTAGCTACGATACCGGACGCACGTTGTTCTTATTTATAACTAGCTGGTGCCCGCGAACTTCGTCTCGCCAAGGGATGCTTGTGTGCCAACAGTCCAGAGCTAATAAAAGTTATCATAACTTATCTATCATCGATGTTGATCAAGACATTTGTGTGCAACCATTCTAAACATCAAAATACATCGCTAAGTTTTGAAGTGATAGATGCATGCACGATCTACGGCAGATGAAACGGACGTTACGTTCGTTTGAGCCTCCCATCGGTTCACACTACAGGTAGAATGACTTCTTTGCACCGCCTCACATAAGGTGGGGTGGGGTCTGCTCTCCAAATTTTTCTGCGCCATGGTCTTCTGTTTGTAATACGCAACCGGATTACCAATATAATTAGTACAACTCCATTTTAAAATACCGAAATAAAATAAACAGAAAGTACCTAATTACTTACTACACTAACAAAAAAGTAATGCTTAATTAATTTTCTTTAAATAAGAAAAAGTAGCTTAAGTACCTACTTACTAACACTACGAAATATGAATCACAAAAGATGGTACTACACAGGTAGGTAGTCGTGACAATAATACTCACTAATTTAGCTCTACATATTTTAATCAATAAATAAAACTTACTGCGTTTGTATTTACATTATTAAAGCACTAAGTAATTAAGTGGCTTATCATCACTATCCGTAAATAAGAATTTCAACACTGCAACCACTTCTCATTATATTTGGAGTTTGACCTCTACTCATGGGAGTCTCTACTCCACATGGGACAGTTTGAGATCCATCTCTAGAATGACACTGCTTCTCCTGCTCCTGAGAAGAAAGGTCCTCTTGTTCCATGGGGTCGCTGAAACCAAGCATGAAAGGTTAACTGAGATTATTGCAAAAGTAATAGGTGACAAAATGCAGCTGTCCGAAAATGCAGTTCCGATCTGCAAGCCTGCCACAGGCTAGGTTCCTCTACATCGAAGACGCGTCCAGTACTCGTTAGGTTCTACATACTCTTTGAGCTTAAGTTATTATTATTTATTTATTATGATGCCTATATAGAATAGCATCACCCCCATTCTACCTGATGGTGTCGTAAAAAAAAATTTTAAAAATCCATCCTCACAAATCCATTCTCACACTTCACAAAAAGCCGCAAAACTCAATACGTGTCGCATTGCCAGGAAGCTCTTGACTACCTCCGTGACTACTGAGTCTTACAACGGCCTCTCCTTACTTGGCTAAGTAAGGCCCATGAGACAGGGAAGAATTTCTCTGAAAAAGAGAGATAATCTTAAGATAGGTACACATAAAAATAATAAATTATTGTGTCGTGTGATGCCTGTATAGAATAGCATCACCCCATTCTACCTGTTAGTGTCGTAAAAGCAACTAAAGAACGGCAGCAACGTTCCTGTAATGCAACATCTTGAACTGCGCTGCAAGCGAAGTGTGGTGGTTCATGTCCAGCGGCGGACTGTTGTGGCTGATAGGGTTATGGCAAATAATCATAAACTGTGTGATGCTTATTAGTGGTATCATCCCAAATTCTATACAGATTGTCGTAAAATCGGATAATTTTAATCCAGGGAGTGGAGAGCAGCGTGCATGTAAAATATTGCACAGCTCTCGCCAATCCACATGCGCCTTATTCTAATAAATGAGTGTAATTTACTTACATTCAGGATTTTATCAAATAAAGACATGTAAAGAATACTATACTCTTACTGAAGATCATGTAAATAAAACTGGTGTTTGGCAATGAACGTCAAAACTGATGTCTTTTCAATTTGTCAAAATCAATCAAAACAATAAAAATATAGAGGTTTTGAAAAGAGGTTTCTCTTTTTGACAGCCACAGAACAATATTTTAATCGTATTTCACGTAGGAATAAGCGTTTTCCGCGGTAAAAGTATCCTAGGTGTTGACCAGGGTTAGTAGCTACACACCACAAAGAGTCTAATGTACACACGTACTATATTTTCGAAGATTATCGCGAACAAATGATTTGGGGTAAAATATTTTTCAATAGATGTCGCTTTTCTATGGAGATGAGGTTTTCTAAAACGCGGTATAGAGGTGTTTTCTGAAATCTATAAGAGGTTCCTGTTACCCCGACCAGTTACGATTTTATTAGATGTATAGATAACCGACGCCTACCCCCTACATACACACCATTTGATGACGCGGATGGACGTGAATTTCTCGGCAAAATGAGCAGTGTTTTCGGGAATCTGGGACTTTTCGACCACAATAACCAGGAATGGAAGATTTTCTACGGCAGGCTGTCGATGTTCATTACGTTGAACGATATTAAGGCAGATAAACAAAGTGCATTGTTGCTAACGAGTCTTGCGGATGAGTCATACAAATTGGTATGTAACTTGCTACATCCGAAGAAAATTGAAGCAGCATCATTTGCGGAGCTAGTGAAGGTACTCTACGATCATTTCACCCCGAAAAGGTCGACCTTTGCAGATAGAAGTAGGTTCTATGACGCGGTAAAGATCGACGGGGAGAGTGCAGAACAATGGGCAGCAAGATTACGTGGTTTGGCAGTTCATTGCGGCTTTGGGACCGAGCTGGATGTGCTACTTCGTGACCGTTTCGTGTTGGGATTCAAGGCAGGGCCGGTGCGAGATAACTTGTGCGAAAAGGACTTGTCAACTTTAACGCTCGCAAAAGCATTGGAAACTGCTCAGTGACGTGTGCTAGAGAGGCGCGCGACACCAGGGATCCAGGTGCAGGTGCAGCTATAATTATTAAGGAGGAGCCACTGTACAGGATGGGGAGTCCGCGTGACCGCGAGCGTGCCCGCGGTGCGCGGGTGACTCGCCAGGAACGCGAGCGCGGCCTACCCAGCGGCAGCGGCCGCTGCAGCCGGTGTAACTTGGCCTTCCACAAAGCTAAGGACTGCCGGTTCAAAAATTATCGCTGTAACAGGTGTAAATCCATTGGGCATCTAAAAAAGGCTTGTCACGCGAAACTGAACAACATCGAAGTATGTGCGGAACAGCAACCGACGGACACCGAACATGAATGTGAGGAATGTCAACTCTTCAATATGAGGTGTGTTAATAGTGACCCTATTTTATTTAATTACAGTTACGATCAATAGTAAGGATTATAGTATGGAACTCGACTCGGGATCGGGTGCTAGCGTGATGAGTAGGTATAGGTATGAATTATTGAAAGAACTACATAAATCACACCAGGGCCTAGTCAAAACAAAGAGCGCGGCGCGCGCACACGTATGGTGGCCGGGTATTGACCTAGATATCGAACAGCTGATCGGTACCTGTGACGTGTGCAGTTCTCTGCGAGCGGCGCCGCCCGCCGGCGCGAGCACCGATAGCTAAATGGCCCAATCCCGAAAATGTGTGGGAAAGAATACATTTAGACTATATGACCATAGCCACAAGGAATTATTTAGTTGTCATAGACGCATATAGTAAGTGGGTTGAATGTTTAGATACGGGATCCAATACAACCACTCAGGGGCGCCGAGTTTTTAAAATTACCGTGGGTGCTCCAGCTTTTTTCATGAGATACCTAGCTACTTATATCGGGTGTTTATTTGTTTGTTTAGTTGTTCCTTATCATCAGCCTGACCTCTGTTTTCAGTATCAGTCATTAGTAAAATTTCACCCTGTATGCATTTTTGTTAATTATAAATTAACACAAGAAAATACAATACATTTTTAGGGTTTCGTAGTCTACTAGAAACCCTTATAGTTTCGTCATGTCTGTCTGTCTGTCTGTCTGTCTGTCTGTCTGTCTGTCTGTCTGTCTGTCTGTCTGTCTCTCTGTCTGTCTGTCTGTCTGTCTGTCTGTCTGTCTGTCTGTCTGTCTGTCTGTCTGTCTGTCTGTCTGTCTGTCTGTCTGTCTGTCTGTCTGTCTGTCTGTCTGTCTGTCTGTCTGTCTGTCTGTCTGTCGTCTGTCTGTCTGTCTGTCTGTCTGTCTGTCTGTCTGTCTGTCTGTCTGTCTGTCCGTCTGTCTGTCTGTCTGTCTGTCTGTCTGTCTGTCTGTCTGTCTGTCGTCTGTCTGTCTGTCTGTCTGTCTGTCTGTCTGTCTGTCTGTCCGTCTGTCTGTCTGTCTGTCTGTCTGTCTGTCTGTCTGTCTGTCTGTCTGTCTGTCTGTCTGTCTGTCTGTCTGTCTGTCTGTCCGTCTGTCTGTCTGTCTGTCTGTCTGTCCTGTCTGTCTGTCTGTCTGTCTCTGTCTGTCTGTCTGTCTGTCTGTCTGTCTGTCTGTCTGTCTGTCTGTCTGTCTGTCTCTGTCTGTCTGTCTGTCTGTCTGTCTGTCTGTCTGTCTGTCTGTCTGTCTGTCTGTCCGTCTGTCTGTCTGTCTGTCTGTCTGTCTGTCTGTCTGTCCTGTCTGTCTGTCTGTCTGTCTGTCTGTCTGTCTGTCTGTCTGTCTGTCTGTCTGTCTGTCTGTCCGTCTGTCTGTCTGTCGTTCGTCTGTCTGTCTGTCTTTCTGTCTTTCTGTCTGTCTTTCTGTCTGTATGTCTGTCTGTCTGTCTGTCTGTCTGTCTGTCTGTCTGTCTGTCTGTCTGTCTGTCTGTCTGTCTGTCTGTCTGTTCGTCTGTCTGTCTGTCTGTCTGTCCGTCTGTCTGTCTGTCTGTCTGTCTGTCTGTCGTCTGTCTGTCTGTCTGTCTGTCTGTCTGTCTGTCTGTCTGTCTGTCGTCTGTCTGTCTGTCTGTCTGTCTGTCTGTCTGTCTGTCGTTCGTCTGTCTGTCTGTCGTCTGTCTGTCTGTCTGTCTGTCGTCTCGTCTGTCTGTCTGTCTGTCTGTCTGTCTGTCTGTCTGTCTGTCTGTCTGTCTGTCTGTCTGTCTGTCTGTCTGTCTGTCTGTTCTGTCTGTCTGTCTGTCTGTCCGTCTGTCTGTCCGATCGTCTGTCTGTCTGTCTGTCTGTCTGTCTGTCTGTCTGTCTGTCTGTCTGTCTGTCTGTCTGTCTGTCTGTCTGTCTGTCTGTCTGTCTGTCTGTCTGTCTGTCTGTCTGTCTGTATGCCGCTCATATCTTCGTCAGTTTTAGAGCTATCGACATGAAATTTGGTGAGAATCTGTCACGAGATATTTGCTTTTAAAAAGGGCGTTTTTGACCCATAATTTGTTCCAGCTGTAACTTCTAAAGTATAAACTCTAAAAATTTGAAATAAATATGGAATATAGCACAGTCTGAAGTTACAATGAAAACTATAACGGATATTGTACCCTTAAAGGTTTCAGAAAAAAATGAGTTTTTCTATTTGCGGTTGGTCATCATACTGCTGCAAACAAACCAGCAACAAAATTAAGTTTGTAATGCTGAAAAACCTGATATTTTGTGTCTGTGCCTTCGCTTGACCCTAACGAGATTACCTTTCCTTACCACTCCACACCAGACATGCTATCTGCTCCCCTCCAACGCGCAGCACGGACATATAGCTATCTCGCTCTCGCCCGCGGCTGCGCGCGAACGCCCGCGCCGGCTAGATCGCTTGCGTTTTCAGTACGCTTTTTGTTGCTACACGCAACAGGTGTGCTTTTCTGCTCCCGCAGATACCTATTATTTTTACGTAAATAATAAAAGTGCGTGCCTACACATTTCGGATTTCAGTGCAAATGGATTATGATTCCCAGGTATGTGAGTTATAAATTTGCATTGTAAACATAATATAATTCCAGTTGTATTGTTTTGTTTGTTATACGGATAAATAAATTATGTATGACTTACGTGTAATAAATGTTGACGAATTTAAACTTCGTGAGTATGACATTTAATTTATTTACCCGAAGTATACAATCTATTTTTCATTTTAAGTTGGGTTTGTACTTATTAAAACAGATCCTGTGATTCGAGCGTTTCCTACCTCAATCACTATTCCACTGAAATCTAACAGTGTTGAAACGCGGATCTTTAAAGACTACAGTACTTTTACTTAGTCTTTGAGTCTCAAGTCAGTTTTACACTGCAGATGGCTCAGCCTAAAGGATCACTAAACGATCCGTACGGCTCGTTAACCGATCCATTAGGGTCGGTTGTGCAGCCTTTCAGGCTCACACATCGACCCTTAAGGCTGGAAATTCGAGCCTTACGGCTAGAAATTCGAGCCTTACGGCTGGGAATTCGAGCCTTACGGCTGGGAATTCGAGCCTTACGGCTCCAAATTTGACCCCCTGGAGGTTCAATTTTTCAGCCTTCAGGTTCGATAATTGACCCTTAGCGAACCAATATTTGAGCCTTGACGGTTCACACTGATCCGTACGGCTCATCATTGAGACTTATACATATGTCTTAGCTTTCTCCAAGCAAATCTATAATATAGAGACGGTTTGCAATCTCTCTATTTAGAACAAACTTACATGTTTGGGTTAGTAAGTAATGCCTATCACTTTTGCCCAGATGGCGACCTCTTCGGCGTTCAAGACACTGCGCGAGCTGTATGACGAACCTTCTGGAGACGAAGTCCTGGCTCGAATAAAGATAGCAGCTGCAAGTTTTCTTCCTGATGGCTGGGAGGACTGGAAAGTTTGTGAAGGTGTTCCGGTGGAGGTGGAACCATGTCTTCTTAACAAGTTGAGGTTTTGCTTACCGGCTGTTGATATAGCGAAAGCCTTTGACCCGGAAGCTACCTGTCTGCAGGAAAGACCATATCGAGACATGAAAGTAAAAATGTTATCGTGGCCTTTTTGTCGGGGACTGATTTTAGGCCCACCCTCTTTAGCTATGAAGATAAGAGGTTCAGCACTTCAAAGCGAACTAGTAAGACAATCGGCAAAAAGTGTTTGCGATAAACTGCAAACAAGAAAAGAAGCTTCTAAAGCCTTAGGTGGGCAAGTCTCTGATTCAGATCCTGAGGTCGAGCCTGAAAAAGCCACTCGCCCCCGCAGAGATTCTAACAGTCGTTTGGAGGCTCTAGAACAAGAATCAAAGGCCACCAGAACCCTCCTACATGAAATTCTGGACAGAATGGACGGTAGACATATTAGGGACTCGAGTTCCGAGCAAGAAGAAGAAGAAGAAGAGGGGGGGAGTGATTCAGAGAGCGATGAACCATTGGAAAGGCCCACTTGGAGTCCCCCAAGAAGCTCAAATTCTCTTATGCTGGACTTCTGTCCCAGAACAAAAGAACAGGAACCAACAATCCCAGAACCGGATTCGGAAATTAAACAACAGGGCATAGATTGTCAACGTATAGGTCTTACAAGTTGGAACAAGATTCGCTACTTGGACGCACAGAAAAAATTACAAGCTTCCCCAGTTTTCGGAGCTCTGTCTTTAAACCCACAACTTAAACATCTATCGACCTCTAACTCTCTTACAGATTACATGGAAAAGACTGAGGGTTCTTATGGGACTATCACGCATGGATTATTGCTGCAAGCGCAGGCTTTTAAGAGAGGTATTCTCAACATAATTGAAAAATGTCCATCTGCAATTGACGTCGTGAACAAAGAGTTGGCCGACCGCTCAGCAGAATTTCGCCAAATATCGGACAATCTGCTGCAATTTACTTGCGGAAAAAGAGCGGAGGCCATAGAAATCAGGAGGAAAGCGCTAGCTCCCGTTAGCGAAAATATTTCACCTTTGCTTCACAAAATTCCGCCGTCACCAAACTTCTTATTTGACGAAGATAAGCTTCAAGAGCTGTCAAAAGCTCCTTCTTCAACCTTTGATGCGTTTAAAAAGAAGCAATTTAAGAGGAAATTTACATCTGACCATCGTGATAAGTCAACCCCTCCAATCAAAAGATCTAAACCACTAAAGAAGATGAAAAAAGAACTAAAAACAGGTCAGGAACGGCTTTTTGACCCTAAAGCTTCATCTTCAAAAGATCACTCAAAGAAGAAAACTCAAAAGGACCGTCGGCACCGTACCGGTCGGCACTTTTGACAATCAAGATTGGGAAGCGGGCCAGCTCAGAAAATACGCCAGGGCTTGGCAAGAAGCTCTTGCCCCAAAACATATAATGAACATGATAACGGGTTATACCATTCCATTTGTGCGCAAGCCTCCAAACATTCCATTAACAAGAGACATATGTGTCAGGATGCAAACTACATTTACTCAAGAGATGTCAGCAGAAATATCGAAGATGGTGAAAACCGGAGTTTTAAGGAAAGCTCCTCGATCTTTAGTTTCGGGTCATGTCTCAAGAATTTTTCTAGTTCCGAAGAGCGATGGCACCAATCGTCCGATTTTCGACCTCAGAAACCTAAACGATTACTTAAAACCAAAGAAGTTTTACCTTCCAAGCCACTTTACTGTCCCGGAATTTCTTCAAAAACAGGACTTCATGATAAAACTAGACCTTTCCCAGGCTTATTTTCATGTGCCAGTGAAGGAAACACATCAACGTTATCTAAGTTTGTATTTTCAAGACCAGCTCTATTGCATGACTTGCCTGCCGTTCGGTCTCTCCACCGCTCCAATAGCTTTTGCCAGAATATCAAACTGGATTGCGACCCAGTTACGAAAGAAAAACATAAGAGTAATCGTCTATTTAGACGATTTTCTATTAGTGAACCAGAGCGCTCAGCGTCTAGAGGAAGACTTGTCTTTCACAGTACAGTTTCTGATAAACTTAGGCTGGAAGGTAAACTTCCAAAAGTCCGTTCTGGAACCTACACAAAACTTGGAGTTTCTGGGCATAGGTTGGAATACAAAGTTGGACCAAAAGTACATTCCACAGAAAAAGATCAATTCCTTAAGAAGAGACCTCTTGAGTCTGATAGAGTCAAAAGTATGGGATTGGCATCAAGCCAAATCGATGCTTGGAAGCTTAAACTTCGTGGAATTTGTTGTTCCGCTCGGTCGATTACACTGCCGTCAAATCCAAATTGCCAGCAAAAGTCTCCCAGAAAACTCACCAAGGAAAAGATTTCAAATTCCTGCCAAAGTTTTACAGGATATGAGTTGGTGGCTAAACAACCTGGAGCAGCGATCAGAAATATTCATTCCACCAGCGGAAGTCTTTCTATCAACAGACGCTTCGAATATTGGCTGGGGAGCTCATATCTTCAACCAGACGATCGCAGAGACGTGGTCAACAGATCAGATTTCTTGGCACATAAATCGGAAAGAACTCTACGCGGTATGCAAGACGATAGAAACGTTCAAACAAGATCTCCAGAACAAAACAGTTTTGATTCAGTCGGACAATGGAACTGTCATTGCCTACGTAAGGAATCAAGGCGGAACGAAATCTCAAATCCTGTTGTCAATGGCAGAAAAGTTACTTCTACTGACGGATCAATATCGAATTCGAATTCTGATACGGTACGTTCCAGGAATATACAACAATATCGCAGACCATATGTCGCGACAGAAGACAATTCCCGACTGGCATTTAACAGAAACAGTTACACAGAAAATATTCACAATTTGGGGAACCCCGTCAGTAGATCTATTTGCAACGCGACTATCCAGAGTAGTGAGCTCCTATGTGAGCCAATTTGCAGACGACCCAGAAGCCCTATTTATAGACGCTTTCAGCCATCCTTGGAACTTCAAAAATGCCTGGGTGTTCCCACCGCCTACTCTGATTCCACGAGTTTTACATCATCTCAACACAGCGACAGGAATTTACATAGTGATCGCGCCGAAATGGCCTCAGGCGTTTTGGTACCCCGACCTACGCCAGAGAGCTCTGGAGACACCCTTGATAATTCAGGACCTAAAAACTCACCTGATAGACATTGCGACAGGTTATCCTCCACCGCAAGCCGAACAACTTCATTTGCTGGCTTGGAGAATACAGGGTGGTCGCAATTTACCTCCGACTGGGATCCAGGAGATGTAGAGTTGCTCCAAAAATCTTGGAGACCAGGTACTTTAAAAACGTACTCTTCAGCTTGGAAGAGATGGGTTGAATGGGCTAATAGTAAGAGTATACCAATAAATACACCTTGCCCTGAGCATGTTGCCCTATTTCTGAGCTATTTATTTAAAATTAAGAAGCTATCATATAGTACAATTTTAGTAAATAAGTCTGTTGTTACCTCGTTTGCGGACCCTAGTCGAGCTGATGTGATAAATAATAGTCCGATAGTCAGACATATGCTCAAAGCAATAAGTATTTCAAGTATTAAGGAGCAAAGTTCTTCTATATGGGACATTTCTAAATTGATTGCTTGGTTGAAATCAAACCGTCCAGATATGAGTAGCATCTTCCAAGTGTCTAGACATTTAGCAATATTATTGCTCTTAGCGTCGGGTAGACGTATTCATGATCTCACCTTATTATCTTTAAGTGAATCACATTGTCAGGAGTTTGAGTCCTGTTTATATCTATGGCCTAAATTTGGCTCTAAGACGGACTCAAGCTCTCACAGACAATCAGGGTGGAAAATATCTAGAAATGAAGACCAAAGCTTAGATATAATTTACTGGTTTAAAGTATTTGTCGATCTCTCTGAGAGCAGAAGGAAAGCTCGTAATAACCTGGATTCACTTTTTATTTCTTCGAGAGGCCCTGTACGTGCAGCCTCTAGAGCTGTTATCGCAGGTTGGGTAAGATCTGCTCTCAAAGAAATAGGAATCAACACTAGCCCTGGAAGCATTCGGGTTTTAATGTTATTTTACTGGTTTGTTTATTTATCTATTACCGAAATACTAATTTGTCACAGTACGCCTGATACCAGCGCCGGCAGAAAACAAACACTTCTCGTTAGGGTCGGGCCGGAACGGGACGGAAGATGAGTTGCTCGAAGGGGTCAAGCGAAGGCACAGACACAAAATATTGATGTTTTTCCCTCGAAGGGATAAAAACATTTATTTTGGGTCTTGCCGAAGCTTGACCCCATTTTTAAGACCTAGCCGGCTTAAAAGGTACTGAAAACGCAAGCGATCTAGCTGGCGCGGGCGTTCGCGCGCAGCCGCGGGCGAGAGCGAGATAGCTATATGTCCGTGCTGCGCGTTGGAGGGGAGCAGATAGCATGTCTGGTGTGGAGTGGTAAGGAAAGGTAATCTCGTTAGGGTCAAGCTTCGGCAAGACCCAAAATAAATGTTTTTACCCCTTCGGGGGAAAAACATCAATATTTAAACGTTGACTACGAAACCCTATTTGTGGGCGTGTCTGACACGTTCTTGGCCGGTTTTTTTTATATTACAAAAGATAATTTATTATATTACACAGCAGTTTGAAATACATATTGCGCGCTGCAAAACAGGCTGAAGGGTAAGCGTATCGCGAGCGAAGTAAGCTCGACTCTTCACAATGCAAACAGCGGCCAAATATAAACACTAGTTGTGAGTTTAAAAATAGACAGATAGGTACACGTATCGCGAGCGAAGCGAGCTCGACTTTTCACACTGCAAACAGAGGTCGAATATAAACACTATTATGTGACTTTAAAAATAGACAGATAAGTACACGTATCGCGAGCGAAGCGAGCTCGACTTTTCACGCTGAAAACAGGGGGACGAGTCTTTATTTGAAAATTGCCCAGAATATAGTAGATTTAGCTACTATATTTTTGTCCAACAGTATATAGTATTTACAGCTGAGATATAGTAGAATACTATATTATATAGTAGGGTGGGTCATAGTCGTGGGTGCTCGGCACCCACTAATTTACCTCTCGTGGGTGCTAGAGCACCCGAGCACCCACGGAGTCGGCGCCCCTGCAACCACTCATGATTTTATTCGTAATTTAAAGACTTTGTTTACCAAATTTGGGTTGCCGAAGGTAATTGTGTCGGATAATGATCCGAAAATCGCATCACAGGAATTTTTGGAGTTTTGCAAAATTAATGGAATAACACATTTAACTTCACCAATTTACCACCCTTGTAGCAACGGCCAAGCGGAAAATTCCGTAAAAAAATTGTAAAAAGATGATCAAATCGATAATGAGAAATGAATCTTGTGTAAAAAAAAATTAATGATAAGTTACAGGACTATTTGTTTGTTTATCGCAACACGGCGCATTGTACGACGGGTGAGTCACCCGCCAAGCTGATGTTCGGTCGGAATTTGAGAGGAAGATTAGATTTAATTAAACCTCCTATGCCGCAAATTGGTTGCGCAGACGTTAGTGATAAGACTGATAAGGTGCGAACATTTTCAATAGGACAAACTGTTTGGGTAAAATGTTTTAAAAATAGGAAACCATTTTGGAATAAAGGGATGATACTTAAAAAAATAGGTAATAGGTTGTACGAAGTGCGGTTATTAGAACAAAATAATATTTGTAAGCGACATGTAAATCAGCTGTTACGTTTCGCGGGTGAACCCGACAAAGTTTCAGAATCGGGACACAGTCATATTCTTAGGAGCGATAACTTATGTGATAATGTAACACAAAATGATACTTCATCTTTGACAGATGTTACGTCACTATCCATTAATAATTAAATAACCCTATCTCCTCTGATGTATCAGACACCGAGTCGACGAACGACCAGTTGAGCCCCGGTGTCAGAATTTTGAACTCGCCCACTGCTGCTAATGAAAGTAGTAACCGTTCATTAAGTTCTGAACAGGATGATGAGGTTGGTGAGGTATGGCAGGAAGCTACGGAAGAGGAAATGGTGGAAGAGGATGACGTGGAGGAGATTGTGAATGTCGAGCGGGCAGTAGACGGTGTTGAACAACTACCTAATTCACCCTCTGTATCACGTAATTTAAGACCTAGAAATAAGAATATTAATTATAAGTTTTAAACTGTGTATTTATATTTTGTCATCAGGTTTCCAAACTAAGGAAAGAGGAGATGTACTGTATGGAGCGCGCGAGCGCCTGTTCAATAGTATTAAACTAGCTACGATACCGGACGCACGTTGTTCTTATTTATAACTAGCTGGTGCCCGCGAACTTCGTCTCGCCAAGGGATGCCTAGAGGTACCTAGGTATGTGCCAACAGAAGCGACACATCATGCTAACAACTTTTCTAATAGAGCCATTTTCATGTGTAGGTATTATAGTTTACCTGTATTATAATTTACCTGCGCTCCTGGTATATGATGTCAGTTAGGTAGGCAGCCAGGTCCTTCAGTGCTGATAAAAGTGGTCACTATCACTTCTCTTTCATAGATGTTGATCAGATCCTTCGTCTACCCCATAACGAACATCAAAATACGTCGCTTAGTTTCTGAGTGATGCATGAACAATCAAACTTATATTAGGTTGGGCCCACACGTAACGTCCGTTGCAATTTTTTTGGAGCTTACGGCTAACGCCCAACGTCGGTTTTAAGTATGGGGAATTTAGAATTTTTTATGCATTTGATAAATGCAGGGCAAAATCTTGCGTTAATACAACGCAGCGCCGAAACTTGCGTCCGATAACTTTACACTCGGTTTTTTGTATGAGAAATTTGCATCTGACAGGCGCATGCGTTTGCGCTTCGCTAAAATAGCACATTAACGGACCTGACGTGTGGACCCCACTATCGATAACCACAACCGGTAACAGATTGACTGCTTTTCATCTCCTCATTAGACAGCCGATTTTAGACAACCGATGTGGCGCAGTGGTTAGTATGACAACTGATACGTGGTGATTTAAGCAATCCATACCTACTGGGGCAAATCCCATTCTTTGTTCCCCCTCACCATCCACATAACTTTTTTTTTTTCTATGATGGGCTTACTCTTGACCCCAATCTTACCCTAGAGCAGAGATGGGATCTACGGTGGAGCGAGCTTGCCCAGAAGATGCCTATTCACTCTAGACTTAAAGAGATTCAGGTTATATGCACTCGGAAATACAGACGCAGGCAGGGAATTCCATTCTTTAGCAGTGCGCATAATGAAAGATGATTTGAAGCGCTTAGTGCGTAATGTGGGTATATCAACTAAGAACGGATGGTAGCCGGCCGTGCGTCTGGATGTCCGATGGAAGAAAGGAGACGGTGGTATGAGCTCATGCAGCTCACGCACACTCTCCGAAGTACAATCTGTAGAAGACCGATAGGCAAGCAACCTTGCGGCGGTGAGCCAGGCTGTGAAGCTGGTCGCCACCAGTTTTTATCACCTATTAATCTCTTGGCTCTGCGTTCCACCGAATCCAGTGCAGCAAGTTGGTATTTAGCCGAGCCATCCCAAAGGTGACAGCAGTACTCCATGCAAGATCGGACTTGAGCTTTATAAAGAGTTAGAAGCTGTTCAGGCGTGAAGTACCGCTTGACTTTATTCAGGACGCCCAACTTTCTAGCTGCAATTTGAGCCTTGGACTCGATGGTGGTGCCGAAGTTGAGGTCAGAGGAAAGCTCCATGCCAAGGAGTTGAAGAGTGTTGGTCACTGGAACAGATGTACCCCGAAAAGTAGGAGAAAAGGTGAAAGGACTCCTTTGCGGAGAAAAGACACGCCTGCGTTTTTGAAGCATTGAAGCTGACGAGATTGTCATCGCCCACTGGGAGACGTTACTTAACGTCAGGCTCGTACGCTCAATCATAGCCTTTCTCAATCTTTGGATTTCATCACCACTGGCTCCTGCGCCGGACAGATATTTCTCGGTGACAGTACTGTCATCTGCGTACCCAACAATTCCTGAAGATAGAAGGTCATTGATGTGCAGCAGGAAAAGCGTCGCGAGAGTACAGACCCTGAGGAACTCCGGCGTCAATAGCCTTGAGGTCAGAGGAGCAGCCGTCTATGACCACTCGGATCGACCGTTCACTCAGGAAGTCAGCCACCCAGCTACAGAAGCCAGTGGGTATGCCGTACGCTGGAAGCTTGCTCAACAGACTCGCATGCCACACCCTATCGAAGGCCTTTGAAATGTCCAGCGACACTGCTATTGCTTCGCCGTGGTTTTCAATGGCCTCGCCCCAGCAATGCGTTACGTACACTAGAAGATCTCCCGTGGAACGCCCTCGGCGGAAGCCATATTGACAATCACTGAGAAGATCATTGTCTTCGAGGTACGAAAGCAGTTTGCAGTTCAGAACTCTTTCCATAACCTTACAGAGTACGGAAGTGATGGCGATCGGTCGATAGTCGGCACGGCTACCCTTCTTGGGCACAGGTTGCACATTAGCAAGCTTCCAAGATTTTGGTACAATTTTGACACGAGAGAGGCGGTACAAGCGTGTCAGTACAGGAGACAACTCAGGCGCACAATACCTCAACAATCTTGCTGGTATGCCATCAGGACCACTGGCCTTGTTCACGTCCAGACTGCGAAGGGCTCTACGGACCTCTTTATTGTGCACTGTGACCTCAGACATCAAAGAATCACAGTGAGGTAAGGTGGGTGGATATTTCGAGCCAGCGTCTATACGAGAGTTGCTCGCAAACAGATCGGCAAATAAATTTGCTTTCTCTGCCGCGGTGTGGGCAAGCGACCCATCAGGTTTCTGCATTGGAGGTAGTGAGGGACGGCAGAAGTTGGATTCGACTGATTTCGAAAGGGACCAGAACTGCTTACTACCCGGTGGGTATGATGCAAGCTTGGCCCCAATACGGCTAATAGGGTCGAACCTAGCTTTTCGTAGCACCCGGATGCAATACCTGGCGGCGGCAGTATATGAATTGAACCAAGGTTGGGCTTTATAACCGAGCGGGATATCGGAGAAAGGAATGAAATATTCCATTCCCTGCCGGATTACAGCTGTGATCGCATCAGCGACGTATGAGGGTCTTCCGAAGAGAAACACATTTGCCGCCACGGGTATGAAGCAAAGAAAGCACGCATCTCGTCCCAGTCTGCTGACTCGTATCGCCATACTCTCCTCGTGCCCCTAGGGGTGTAATCCGGAGGAGAGCAGATGGACACGGACTTACGTCCCCGTCAAGCAGTGATGTTCCATGTAAATTATGGACGGACCAAGTCACTCTCCAACACACCGCTGGTCGAAGGTCTAACACTGTTAAATGAAATAATGACTTTCACTAACGTTGACATATTTGCATCAAATCAACACAGTTTCCTAGCATCTGCAGGACATTTCTTAGAGCTATGTTTTACAAGAAGCAGCATTATAATTAATTAAAGTCAGTTAACTCATAATAATTATGATTCTCATATAAATTAATTCACGTTATTATTATTAAGAATAACCTGTTATTTAATAATTAAGTTTAGATTCTAAGGCTTACATGTTTGGCTTTGTCTGTAAGTGTAAGTTTGAAATAAATAAATGATAAATGTCCTTTCAACTCACCCCACCTGAGTGTGACCCGGCACGATCCGGTCTAGAACTAGATGTCCTTTCAACTAACGCCACCTGGGTGTAGCCTGGCACGATCCAGTTCAGACCAGGATGTCCCTTCAACTAAACCCACCTGGGTGTAGCCTGGCACAATCCACCATTAGACCTGGATGTCCTTTCGACCAGACAAATACACTCTAGACGTTGAAGCGGATGCATGTGTGTGTCCTTTCAACCAGCCGCTCTAAGCTGCATGGCCCGGTACGACATCATCCCTTCAACCACCACAGTAACCACCGCCGTCACGGCATCCAACCGTATTCATTTCATTGCACAACAGTAACAGTCAATCAGTTCATAACAGCCAACCAACATGAATCTGACTCACCGGATAAAAATCACTAGACAAGACAACTTGACCGACAGGTACAAGGAATCCCGCTGTACGATCAACGACAACACGAATTTCCCCTTGGGCTCCCCGACTATCATTAGGATTCACCTCCTTTTTTGTTATATTCCTCAGTTTCTTAGTGTTCAGAACAACCGTTCATGCATCTTTTTAATGGAGTAGAGCTTAGAATTCTATATAACTTGTAAACTTCCATCGAGTAGCTCGATACAATTTCATCTAACAAAATCTGGCCATTAAACTCTATTTTACAGCATCGCATGCAAGTTCATCAACTTCACATCCATCTTTGCTAAACAAGAGACTGCACGTCTTTTACACCAGTAAGCAAGTTAATGTCCATAAGGTGTTTGCAACTTTGAGTTCTGCAATCTTACACCAGTCTTATATCGGCATCGCCATCTTCAGGACCGAATTAGCAGCTTTACATCACAGGACAGCGTAATAAAGCCAACCAGTGGCTGTTGTGAAGTAGCAACTTCAGGTTACTGAACATCTTAAGGGCAGTATTTTCGCATTTCATCAGACGATAGTAATGTAATGAATAGCCTTTGTAATAGTGATGACCCTTGATGGATAATTGAACTCGACATAATACTGAAAAACAAGTAGATGTGTTAAAAAACAAAAAACCCGTCTGCGGTAATTTTGAAGTAGTATTTTGCTGTAAAAATTCGCCATCTTGAATCTATAACTTTTTAATATAGCCAGTGTCACTGGCGCTGCTGAGACGAATCT
Source organism: Phthorimaea operculella (assembly GCA_024500475.1). NCBI lineage: Eukaryota > Metazoa > Arthropoda > Insecta > Lepidoptera > Gelechiidae > Phthorimaea > Phthorimaea operculella. Next base: position 18,319 of record JANFCV010000373.1, on the reverse strand, counting down.
AACGACACATCATATGTCAAAATCCAACTATCCGTTTGGGCTGTAGCCCGTGAAAAAGAATTTTCTTGTCCACATACATACATACATACTTACATACATACATACTCTCGAAAAATATAACCCTCCTTCCGAGGCAGTCGGGTAAGAAAGAAAACATGTTTCACCAAAGCCCATGAACATGTTTTTGGAAAACTTCCAAAATTTCACCGCAGGCAGGATTTGAACCTGCGACCTTCGGCAGCAGTACTGCCAACGCCCTAACCAACTGGGCTACCGCGGTTCTAATCGAGCCCGCGAAATTAAGGAAGTGTATCTTGTCCACTATCGCGTGGATGGGCTCCATCTACCGGGATAGTTTTGCAACTAATTCCCAGCGACTAATTCATTCTTTACAGATTGAATGTAGTCAAAGCGATGAAAACCCGCGATAAATTAAATACCAAATTTTAAAACACTTCTCGTGTTAGGTAAACAATTTTGGAAAACTTCCAAAATTTCACCGCAAGCAGGATTTGAACCTGCGACCTTCGGCATCAGTACTGCCGACGCCCTAACCAACTGGGCTACCGCGGTTCTAATCGAGCCCGCGAAATTAAGGAAGTATATCTTGTCCACTATCCAAAAATTGTTTCCAAAAATTGTTTACCTAACACGGCACACATTTCAATGAAGCAATAAAATATGTTAGTCATGGTCCTTAGCAAAAAAATACTGTTTTGCCGGCTCAGTTGATGCCGCTTTGCTCAGTGATACAAGGGACCATTGTGATTAATTCCATCCGAAGAAATGAAAAATCCATCCACTGGATTCCAAGATGGCGGACCTTCGTTTTTTTGTATGGCACTAAAAAAAATAATTCTTCTGGAGCCCATCGTGTGGGGTATCAAATGAAGGAGCTACATGAGACAATTTCAAAAATATATAGGTATATACATTTCAGTTGCCTTCTTAGAAAAAAAAAACAAGTTTAATTTTTAAAAGTAGTCAAAACATTTCAAGTTTGAGGTCCAGTAGATACAAAATGGCTGACATATAGTTTCTTAATAGTATGCCAAATGGTCCACCATATCCTTAACACTAACGTGACGAAAGGAATTTCGAAAATAATAAGATTTAATGTATATTTTGCAATGGAAAGTAGATCATTGGGAACTGCAGTAGGTTAGTAAGAACTGCTTGTGCGCCTCCATAAATGTTTTAGATGCAATTCTTCACAGGATTGCTTTTACACTTAGAGCTAGATTATGATGTGCCGGATCATTTTAAATCTGCGTGCACGGTTGTGCCCCCGCCAAGTCGAGTAAAAAGCGGCTTTGCAGTACCATACTCTTAAAGCAGTTTTGGCCAAAGTTGACACCCTTTAACGATATGTTGATAAAATTGAAATATTTCATTTAACAGACATAAAAGCTCCAAATGGTGTAAATACTTAAGTGTTATGTTTAAGAATTCAAAAAAATTGCTATGTGATTCTATGTAAATACACAGGATTAGGTACCATTTGAAATTCACAGCGAAACAGCATTCACCGCAGTTTTGTGTTTAGTGTATCAAATAAAATGATTCTACAGTTATTTTGTAGGTACCGACGAGACGTTGTGGATTGCACAACTTTTCTGGTAAAGTGGCGGACTTGGCTGTCCTTAACAAAATATATCTTGCAAGTTGTAGGTAGGTATATGATTATATCGGGAGTACGGAAAGGGTATAACAAGCCAAAAGGAGGTCAAGGTACTCATGAAACTGAACAACTTCTTCCGACACCCCTAACCTATCTCATCTAAGGACTTCCGGCAGAGTGCGCAGTGGCAGACCAAGTTTTTTTAACATAATTTGTCAATGGTAAGCTGATGCAAGCACTTTTATTCGAGTTCCTTATGATATATCAATTTTAATTGATAAAATCTGCAGAAGTTATCGAATATTTTCATATTTAGGAGGATTGTGCACAGAACAGAGAACTTCTATCCAATTGACCTATACAAATCGAATCTCCTAATCATTACAAGCATTCATACCAAGGCACCATCAAAATCAAACCAGTGGGGGAAAAGATATAGGCCAGTTTTCATACACTTAACCTACAATTTCACACTTTTCGACAGGATTGTGTACAATACAGAGACCCTCCTCCTCACTGGCCTATATGACTCAAAGCTCCTAGTTATGGAGAGCATTTCATATTAAGGCGCCATCAAAATCAAACCCGGGGGAAATAAGGTATAGGCCAGTTTTCATAGACCAAACCTCCATTTCAAACTTTTAACAGGATTGCGTTCAATACTGAAACCCTCCACCCAACTGTCCTATATGACTGAAGCTCCTCATTATGGAGAGCATTTTCATTAAGGCACCATCAAAATCAAACACGGGGAAAAGATAGGTCACACTAAAGAAGTAAAATAAATAGAAGATTTAACATAAAAGAGTGGGTTACACCGGGTTTGATAAGATGCATGATTAACAAAGACAGACTACACTTAGAGGCAAGAAAAGATCCGGAAAATGAGTTAAAAAACCTTATATTCAAAAGATACCGTAATTTTTACAATGAACTACGCAAAAAACTAAAGTCCGATCACGACAGCTCTCAAATTCGCGACAATAGAAAACACCCCAAAAAATTATGGACTGCGATTAATGATATATGTTGCTTAAATACAAAAAATAATAAATCTACATCTTTGCTAAAAATCAAACTCAACCCCACAGAATCACTCAACGAATGTAACTCTTTCTTTGCTAATGTAGGGGAAAAGTTAGCCAATGAAATCCAGTCCAAAATTAACTGTACAGAGGATGAGTTACTAAAATGTGTCCCTGTCCGAAATGATTTGCCCCATTCCTTCTATATGACTCCTACAGATACAGAAGAAATTGAATCCATCATCCATTCTCTTAATAAAACTAGTGCGCCAGGGCTTGACGGGATAAATAGCTCTTTTCTTAAGACTATATTTCCACTGATTGCAGAACCATTCACGTTTATTCTCAATGGTAGTCTATCCAGTGGTATATTTCCTGAAATTTGGAAACAAGCTGTTATAGTTCCAATACATAAAGCTGGTCCAAAAGATAACCCATCCAACTATAGACCTATTTCCCTGTTAAGCCTTTTTCAAAAGTACTCGAGAAACTCGTTAATCGCAGACTAGTAAAATATTTAAATAAGCACAACATCATTTCAACAAGCCAGTTCGGTTTTCAAAGTGGGAAGTCGACTGAAGATGCGGTGGGTTTATTACTGGATACCGTGTGGGGCTCTGGATAAGGGTAAACCCTGTCTAGGCATTTCCTTGACCTCGCCAAGGCTTTCGACACGGTCTCCACTAACATTCTCCTCAAAAGCTAGAAGCCATCGGAATAAGAGGGCTACCGTTAGAATGGTTCCGCTCCTACTTAGAAAACCGAAGTCAATGTATAAGAGTAGACAACCATACAAGTAACTTTGCTAAAATTAAATATGGAGTTCCACAAGGGAGCGTATTAGGTCCGACTCTTCATTATATATATAAACAATATCTCAAACTTATTTAACGATGATACCCACTAAAAGTCATCTGCTACGCAGATGATACGGCGATAACTTTCACTGGCGATTCGTGGGCAGAAGTTTTCAATAGAGCTGAAAGAGGTATGGCACTAGTTTCAGATTGGTTAAGTAAAAATCTACTTACTCTAAATACAAATAAGACTGAATTCATGTGTTTTTATAAAACCATATTAACCGCTCCTCAAATTGACTTAAACTCAATCAAAGTTCACAATTGCTTACCAGAATTAACTCCTCATACGTGTGATTGCAATTCCATAGACAGATCTAAGCAGCTGAAATATCTCGGCATCGTCTTAGATGAACAGCTATCTTTAAGCAACACATTCGTGCGTTGTCCGACGAGTTAGAAGCTTATCTCAATTATGAAGCTTCGTGATTGTGCTGATAAAAGCGTCCTCCGGATGGTGTATACAGCCTTATGCCAGTCAGTGATCACGTACTGCTTAGGTCTTTGGGGAAACTCATGTAAGTCTTCCATGATCATATTAGAAAGAGCTCAGAGATCGGTGTTGAAAGTTCTTTATAAAAAACCTTTTAGATATCCGACCTACACGCTATACCAGGATGCACAAGTATTAACAGTCCGGCAGCTATTTATCCTTAAAGCTTCTTTAGACCAGCATAAGGCAGTGTTAAACTTCATTAGTTCTGAACAGTTAACTCTATCACAAAAGCGACTTTATTACATCAAGCCACCTAAAGTAAATACCTCCTTTGCTCAACGATTTCGTACTTTCAGTTTTCCATACATCTATTCAATAGTCAACAAACATTGTAATATCAAAGACTGCAAATTGACAGAAGCCAAACGCAAGTTAACAATATGGTTGAATTCTTTGGACTATGATTCCTCTGAATCAATATTAAACATTATTGTTTAATCACTTTTTACTTTAATTTTATTACTAAAGTACTCTATTCTATCTATATAAATTATATGCATGTATGCAATGTATATAAACTATCTATGTATTTTATTCACTGAGTTTTTATTTTATTTTATAAGAATTATTCGTACTTAAATTTTCTAAATGCTCAAGTTATTTTAATAATCTAAAAACAATAATATAAGTGTTTTGTTCTTCATTTTGTTAAAAATTTTATACGAATTAGTATAGGGTACCATTGTTAGTTTTATGTTAGTTTCATAATATTATTTTGTTATAATAATATTAAGCTCTATTGGTAAAGTCGAGTGGGCAGCCGCGATACAGGCATAGCCTAGTGTGGGGCCCTATGGAAAAGCTGTTTCTGTAATTTTTATGGTAAATAAACGTTTTTAATTTAATTTTTTTAAGTTTTCATACACTGGACCTACAACTTCAAATGTCTGAAACACTAGGATGCGGCAAGTTTAGGCCTGGCAGACCTTGTGTACTATTGTCAGAGTGATCTTGGCTATTATTATTGTGGTGGTCGCGTCGGTACGATGAGATAGTTTAGTGTCGGAAGGGCATTTTGGAGAGGTCTGCCAAGCACTTCCGGCAGGGTGCGCAGTGGCAGACCAAGCTTTTTACATAATTTTTCAATGGTTAACTGATGCCAGCACTTTCATTGTTGTACCTTATGACATAATTTTTACGAAAAATATCTTCAAAAATATCGATTTTTTATGTTTTGGCAGGATTGGGTCTGGCAGACCTGGGTCATACGACTTGTTTAAGTCTTGGTTAACGATCCAAACCTAGCCTATCGTGGTACCTTATGAGATAGCCACTTACCCCCTCGGCTCTTCAACTAATAGAGCCGTCATTGTGACGATTGTGACTGACATAGAGCCCTTTCACATGAGCGATTTTGTTCAGCGATTTCTCGGCGGAGCGATACTTATCCACGCAAAAAAATACGATTTCAAGATTAGGGTTGATAGTGGCGTGTGTAGCTCTAATTATACGGCTGAAAGGTATAATAAAATTTCCTTTGGCACGATTAATCTTTAGGTTACCGAGATGGATTTTCGAAGTGGGGCCACCTGGATTTTAACTGCAGGTGGGGTGAGGGGGGGTTTTAAAGTTCAGTTTTAATCATTTCTTTGAGCGATTTAGTTTATAGGTCATGTTTGGTATCATTTTCGATTAAATTATATGTCAAAAAGTCAATTCCGTAATAAAATTTGGGTCATTACATATTAAAATTCAATTTTTTATCTAAATGAAAAACAATAATAGGTGAGCAAAAGATAGTAACATATCAACGCACAGATAACCTAGGGACTTGAATTATTATACAGCGCAAACTATGAAATTTTTTTGTAATTCGCCTTCTAAATAGGTAAAATAAAGGATGACATTTTGTATGAAAACCTAAGGAAATCGGACTATTTTAATTTAAAAAATACAATAAAAAACCGGCCAAGAGCGTGTCAGACACGCCCACAAATAGGGTTTCGTAGTCAACGTTTAAATATCAGGTTTTTCAGCATTACAAACTTAATTTTGTGGCTGGTTTGTTAGCAGCAATATGATGACCAACCGCAAATAGAAAAACTCAATTTTTCCTGAAACCTTTAAGGGTACGATATCCGTTATAGTTTTCATTGTAACTTCAGATTGTAAGCTATATTCCATATTTATTTCAAATTTTTAGCGTTTATACTAAGTTACAGCTGGAACAAATTATGGTAAAAACGCCCTTTAAAAGCAAATATCTCGTGACAGAAACATTTTAGAGAATTTGTTTCAAAGAAACCTCACCTTAGTTTCAAAAGACCTATTCAACGATACCCTATTCAATATTACAGAAGAAAAAAATTTTTTTTGCCCCCCTTTCACTTGTATGGGAGGGGGTCCAAAAAACATTTTAAATATTTTTTTCTTAACATTTCTATATTTGGGTCAACACGATCTATTTTCTCACCAAATTTCATGTCGATAGTTCTAAAACTGACGAAGATATGAGGGCGCGGCATACAGACAGACAGACAGACAGACAGACAGACAGACAGACAGACAGACAGACAGACAGACAGACAGACAGACAGACAGACAGACAGACAGACAGACAGACAGACATGACGAAACTATAAGGGTTTCTAGTAGACTACGAAACCCTAAAAATGAGGTGGCCCCACTTCTTAAATGGCTCCATGCGCCTTAAGGACCAATCCTTTCGATAGGAAATCTTGTTATAATCATCAGCCGTATTTTCGGATTTTCACCGGTGTACACACCCAACTATGAGGGGGGTGAGATGCGGGTAGCGGGCGGCGCGGGAGGTCAGCGGGAGGCTGGTTTCACCGCGAGGACCGTACGAATTTTTGAATTAAATTGGTTTGTTGAATTAAAATTAGTAAATTAGCTAAAACCTTATAGTATTAGCGCTCGGGAATTAAATGAGGAATCTTGTACTATAAAAAATTTAAGGAAAATAGTAGTAAATGTTACTTAAAAATTAAACAAAGTTTTTTATTTTTGCTGTTTTTGTGTTTTTTTATACAATAAATATCAATCAAACCTAGAAAAAAATGTAATAGTTGCGCTTACGTGTGGAAATTCCAGCGGAGGATGTTAAGTGGTCACGGAAAATATGTGGGTTTTAGTTATATTTGGGAATTTTTATATTAGGGTTTTATTTACTTAATTTCATGCACTTTTTATCATTTACACTTTAGTGTCACTTTTTCACAAAGACGACGTTCCAAACACAACAAAACAATTTGAATAATGTCAGTCAATATCAAATCTAAAAACTGTCAGATTACTTTGGTTGCCAGTGCAAACCAAAGAGTCTTTACAACACTTTCCTTTTTTAGATTGTTGCAGCCCTAGCTAGCAGCGTAGTTCAACGTGCCTAGGCTTGGGCATAGCCTTAGTCAACAAGTCAGCGAGTTGGGAGGCAGAGCTCACTTTATTCACGATCACTTCTTCATTTTGCACTGCTTCTCGCACAAAGAAGTGTCTGACACGAATATGTTTTGTTCGTTTGTGGAACTCTGGATTATGAGCAAGGCGGATAGCTGCTTCATTATCGACGTACAGACTGGGTACTTGCTTCAAGTCCGCTAAGTCTTTAAAATCCTCTTTAGCCACAAAAGTTCTCGTGCTCCTTCGCTTGCTGCGACTATCTCAGCTTCAGTGGTTGAGATAGCGACTGTTGCTTGTCGCTGACTTAGCCATGAGATGGATCCTCCAGCGTACAGTGATATAACGCCAGAAGTTGAACGTCCAGTTTCGGGGTCACCAGCGTGATCAGCGTCGCTGTATCCTTCAAGTATGTTGCTCTTGCCACTGTACTTGATCCCGAAGTTGACGGTCCTTTTAGGTAGCGGAAAATCCTCTTCACTTTTGCCAGTCGGCCGGTGTCGGGTTTTCCAGCTTTCGTGATACGACTCAACCGCATAAGCAATGTCGGGGCGTGCCTACCATCAGGTATGCGAGCGAACCAACCGCTTCTCTATAGGGAACTTCGTTTCTACTTTCCCTCTTCAATAGTGTTGTTCTTTTTCGATCGGTGTGAGACTGGATTACAGTTCGCCATGCCGAATCGCTGCAATATCTTCTTCGCATATGACTCCTGCTTGATAGCTATTGATCCATCTTTTGCTTGATCAATCTCAAGTCCTAGGTAGTAGGAAACGGCTTAGTTGTGATCTTCAACCGTTTCTTAAGTCCTCTAGAAGTTATTGGAGTACCTCATCGGAAGAAGCTACTAGCCCATCGTCCACATATAGTGTGATAAGTATCTTCTTCTGGCCTGCTTTCCATGTAAAAGGCAGCAGTCTGCCTCACTCTGCGTAAATCCCATTTCAAGCAAAATCTCCTCAAAACAGGAATTCCAACATCTAGGTGCCTGTTTGAGTCCGTACAGGCTTTTCTTGAGTCGACACACTTTATTAGAATCAACTGCAAAGCCATCTGGTTGCTTCATGTAGATTTCTTCAGACAGTTTTCCATTCAGGAATGCTGTTGCACATCAAACTGGACTAGGCTGAGATTTTCTCGTGCGGCCACACTCAGCAGGGCTCTAATCGTTGCCATCCTTGCAACGGGCTGAACGTTTGGTCGTAGTCCACGCCTTTCTTTGTTTGAACCCCTTTACTACGAGGCGCGCTTTGTATTTTCAATGGAGCCATCCGGTTTCGTTTGATCCTAAAGACCCATTTGCATGGTAAGGCCTTTCTATTCGGGGTAGGTTGCACAGTGACCATACATTGTTCTCTTGGAGTGAGTTCATTTCGCTTTTCATGGCTTTGAGCCACTTACTCCATCTTCTCTTTCTATCGCTTCAGTATAAGTCTCTGAAAGGACTCAGCGCCAACATTGAAGATAAAGTCTTCAAAACGTTGAGGTCGCCTCAGTGTGTTTCTGTCCTCAGATTGTATCGAGGTTCCTCGACATGAAGCTGTTCGTCGGCATCCTCGTAACTCTGTTCGTCTGCATCCAGGAAGTGATCAGACAGGACATGGTCTTCACCATCGGCATCTCTCTAGAGCATGTTCTTGGTCCTGATTTCCAGGCTCATGGATAAGGATTTCATCCTCTTGCGACGGAGTGTCAGTTTGCGTCGAGACATCTCTCTTGCACGATGACCGGTTCTTGCAGGGTTGTTCTTCGTTGAAGGTTTCTCCTCTAGTAGGGTATCCTTTCTTGAAGAATTTCTCCTGCTTCCATATTTGGCTCTATGGCAGTAGGTTCTGACACCTTTGTAGAGATTCTGAATTCGGGACAGAATTTCACATCTCTCGATCTGATCGTCTTGCTACCGTCCCATACACGATATCCATCATCGTTATCATATCCGATAAGTCTTCCTTTCAGCCTTCTTACTCAACTTCTTTCTCTTCTGTTTCGGTATATGCGCGTAGCACTCGCTACCAATGACGCGCATGTGCGAGATCTTAGGTTTCTTGTTGAGCCAAAGCTCGAACGGTGTCTTTCCTTCTATCCTCGTAGGCCCAGTACGGTTCAATACGTAATCTGCAGTGTTTATCAGCTCTGCCCACAGGGATTGCGGAAACTCGTCTCCGGCGTGCATGTAAGACCGAGCTGTTTCTACAAGAGTCCTGTTCTCTCTTTCGGCGCAACCGTTTTGTTCCGGTGTATACGGCATTGTGAGCCTCTGTATGACACCATGCTTGTGCAGTACGTTTCGACCGCTTCATTGTCAAACTCTCCTCCGTTGTCGCTGAGAAGCGTTTTCACGGCATGTCCTGCATTCTTTGCCTCATTCAGAAACTGCATCAGTTTATCACGTACTTCGAATTTGTTGCGTATGAAGTAGACATGTCGAAGCTCGAATAATCGTCTTTAAAAAGTACGAAGTATCGATATTTCGAGATACTGTCCGGGAAAGGTCCGCAAACGTCGGCGTGTATGAGCTCGCCAGGTTCTGAGGCTCTGTCTCTTTCCCGAATTTCAACCGCTGTGTCTTCCCATAGATGCAACCTTCACATTGTATGTCATCAGCTGGATCAAGTTCAATTCCTAGCTCACGCTTAACTAGGTTCTTGATATACTGCTTGTTCTGATGACCGAACCTCTCGTGATACAACTGGAGTAAGTTGGGTGCATTCACGGCATTTAAATCAATATTAGAGCTATCCGGTATCACAGTTTTCACCGATAGCTTGTAAAGCCTCCATTATGCTTTCTTTTCCGATCAATATGGTAGCTTCGTCCAGATCCAGCTTACATTGCGTCATTATGGATGTGAAGCTACTCTTCGAAGTCTGTCGAGCAGCTAAAACCGAAAACAAGTTCTTGGTTAGTGTCGGCACATACCAAACATCTCTTAGGTAAGTTTCATTTGTTTGCCGTTGACTGTCGATTCAATTTCCACCGAACCCTTCCCTTTTGCAGGAACTGTGGTCCCATCAGCCGTAGTGACTGTGTGGCTACTTGCATCAAAGTCCTCAAAATCGATGAAAACATCTGCCCTATTGGTAATGTGAGCCGTAGCACCATTATCAACATACCAACTTTCAGAATCTCTGGGCCCTGAAGAACACGCAAGGGCTAGCAATGACAGATTCTGTACTTGTTTATTTGACGACGACGGTGGTGTAGGTTTCGGAGGTCTGCCATCATTAATCCACTTCTTACAGTTTTTGATTCTATGGTCTTTTCCGAGCAGTACCTGCATTTCATCCAGTCATCCTTTTTTCGGTCTGTCTATATTTGGTTTGAAACCAGTATCTCTTGACTTGGTTCTCCTTTGTCTTTAAGTGACCTTTCGTATGTGCACAGGTGTGACGTTAGGTTCTCGATTGTTCTGTCAGTCTTATTCAGGAGTAACCAGCTAGACTTGAAGCTGAAGAACTTTTCATCAAGTGAGTCCAATATCTTGCATATCAGGAATAGCTCTGGTAACTTGATGGTAGGATCGGTTCTCAGGATTTCGGCTTGTAGGTCATTCCAGATGTTCTTTAGTTTTGACATCAGCGTCGCTACGTCATCATCTGAACTTCTTCTGTATCCGAAAACTGCATACACAAGTTGTATAGTCGATCTTCTGTTCTTCCATCAAAGAGCCGGTGCAATTCCGTCCATACTTCTGCAGCTGACTCATAACGCATCACCTTCATAAGTGTTTCTTCACCCATATTGGCTGTCATGACAAGGAGTGCATTGCTGTCGGCCTTTTTGTACTTTGACAACTCTTGTTCGTACAGCAGCCTTGCAGCATCACCTGCTCCTTCTGCTGGACAAGCTGGCATTTTAAATTTCCCTTGCGCTGCTTCTAAGGCATTGTCAATGCTCGCAGCATGTTTTTAATTTCATGCACTTTTTATCATTTACACTTTAGTGTCACTTCTTTTCACAAAGACGACGTTCCAAACACAACAAAACAATTTGAATTGATTTGAATAATGTCAGTCAATATCAAATCTAAAAAACTGTCAGACCACTTTGGTTGCCAGTGCCAAACCAAAGAGTCTTTACAACAAAAAAAATAGCATTAGCTGTAGAACATTTCTTTGGGTACGTCGCACATATTTTTGAGGTCACAGTAACCAAAGTAAAGGGCTTAAAAATTGAATCGAACGCAACGCTTTTCTGCGTTCTCTCTCGAATCCTGGCCTTAATCGCTGCGGCAACGCTGCGTGCTGACACTGTACCGAAACACGACCACGGCGAGCACGCGGCGTTATGGCGGCGATTGAAAAGTCGCGGCGATATCGCTCAATGAGAAGTGTCAATAGGTCAAAATTTTGCACTTTAATATATCACAAGCTATTCTCCAGTAATTTCTGATTACTTTATTTCTTGTTTCATCAAAATCCGTTCAGTTTTCCCGAAGCTATTGAATTTTTAAAACCAGCTACACTTTCAGAATTTGATTTTGTTGTATTTATTCAGAAGTGGCACTTTTCTTTTTAAGTTCTATATACTATATTGTATGGCATTCGTTGAGACATATTTGCCAGTGCCAGTTGAATTTACGCATTTATTCGGACAATGGGAAAATACAGTGAGGTACGTGACCGCACTGCATAGGTAGTTTTGGAACGTAGCTACTAACCAGCAAAAAAGAAAAGCGCTTGTGGCTGTTTGTGTCATTCCGTTTTCTTTACCAAAGTTCTGTTCAGTCTATGTGATTTCTGATATTTATTAGTGTAAAATGGAAGAAAGATACGAAAAAGGGGACTCAAATTGATAATCTACCACAAGTAGACAGTTTTATGGTAAAAAGATATTTATCCGAAAACAATGAATATGCTTCAGCTGAAATACATCAATACATAGTGTAAAATGAAGTTGCTTTTTGCGTTTCTCTGTCTGTCTGTCGTGGAATTCGAAATCTCGTCCTAAGCCAAGCAACGGATTTTAATGAGGTTTTTCGTCATAGATAGAGTGATTCACCTAATGTATAACACATGCCAGAATAATGCGTTTTCTCGCGGAAAAATGAGTTGTAGCAGGTGAAATCGCTAACGGGCTGCTTGCTATTTATCTATAAAAGCAACCTCCTTTTTTGGTGGTCATTTTTGGCAGATATTTATGGCAGATGTTTGGCAGGCAGTCGTGTAGGTAACAAAACACGAGTATGCTTCAAATGTATCGCAAAATATGAAGAGTTTATTGAATTAAGCCTTTTTTGAACGCTATTAAAAAATTAAAGTCAAGTACTTAGTTTAGTAGTTAGTATAATCGTCCATAGATGGCGCAGATTCACTTGTACAAGATACAAAATAACCATCATGCTACAACTTGCTCAACTAGGGTAGCTTCGTGAATCCATGCGCGTCTTTTTTGCCGCGTAACATTCAAAAGTCCTTTTCGTTCGCGCCGGACAGAGAGAGAAATCCGACTATCATATTGCACGACTGCAGAACATAAGTGCATGAACAAATAGGCCTGTGCACGCACGCGAGGTGAGGCAAAAGTGAGGTTGATAACAAAAAACTAGCGTTCCATTAGTACCTAGTGTAGTCTGTGATTTAAAATGCATTTGACAACTGCCAAACGTCGTTTCTTTTAGTTGTGTTTTATGGTTTGTTAAACTTTTTCTAAGTGCCTTTTCTAAGTACCCGCGTACCCGCAACGCGAGCACTCATGCGAAGTTCACTCACATAATCTGTACCGCTTTGATTAAAGTGAAACCTGACGCAGCGGAGGCACTAAACAGTTTCTATCTCAGGTTTGTACTGTACGACCCTGCGCAGCAGTGAATGTGGATTTTGTCTGACTGTGAAAGTGCATCAGCGCTATTTATCGATGATGATACTAAGTGCTCGACTTTATTTTTTTTAATAGTTGGCCTCATTCTCAAGTATCCTTCCATCAGAGCATGACTTGATGCGTATGGGACCACCTGGACAGTCATCATAACAGCCACAATATAGTCCACTGCTGAACATGGGCCTCCCCTTATTAAGGGGGTATTTGCCATACTCACCACGCTTGGCAGACGAATTGGTGAGCGCAATGCAAGATGTTGCAATGCGATTGTAAAATTCATCCAGGGATTGAACCTCTGGCTGAATTTATCCCTTAGTCGCCTCTTTCGACACCCACGAGAAAGATATGGGGTGATAACATTCTAAGCCGGCATCACACGGCAGTGACAGTGCATGCTTTCAAACATAAAAATATATTCCCAAATACCTACACAGTATTCTGAATGACTCTCAAATTTTTGTAAGACGTGGTGTAAAGGTAAACGACCGTTTTTTACAGCCGTTTAGCCTCTACCTACCCCGTAAGGGATAAAGGTGTGATGTAATTATGTAAATACAAATAAAATTATCCATGCGTGTCTGAGTAATCGGTAAATACATAATAAAATAAAAGTTCGCGATTAATAGGGTAGGGAAGATTCTTAACCTTCGCCGTTGTTTTGTCGGTTATAAATGAAGTGCATTTTATTTAACAAACAACCATGTGAACTTTATATTAGCAGGCCAGTATAATAGCTATTTTCCAATACTGCCTATGCAGTATGCAATGCAGATATAGTGTCTCAATGAACGCATAAGTTTAACTGACACTGGCAAATATGTCTCTATGAATGCCACCTCTTAGAATTAGAAAATAGAGTGCCACTTCGATGTAAATACAACTTTTAAAAGTGTGGCTGACTTTTAACCTCCAATAACTTTGGATATACTGGACGGATTTTGATAAAATAAGAACTTATGTAATGAGAAAACACGGGAGATTAGATTTTTTGCAAAATTTTGACCAGTTGACACTTCTCATTAAGGCCAGGATTCGACAGGAAACGAAGAAAAGCGTTGCGGTCGGTGTGTATCTATCTAGCGGGGTCCCCTGAGGTATAACGATGAAATATATGAAAATGAATAGGCTTTTCAATGTACTTCACGACTTTGATAATGAAATCCAATGTACCTCATTCATTTTTGGAAAAAAGCCAAAAACTACTTGATCTGGCTAGCGGGCTACTTTTTCATTTCGAAACAAAATAAATTATAATTATACAGTCTGATTCGCCTTCCAAATGTACTCACCAAAACAGGTATTAAATCTTTAAAAAGTTTGTTATTTTACGCGAAATACCACAACAAAAGATTTCTATCCAGCGGGCTACTTTTTATATTTACCACGTACAGACTTGAGAAATATACCATTTGGTTGCATTTTCAATGTACCTCAGTTTTGCTAAGTTTGATGTGAGATAATATCCTGATGCAAAAATATTTTGAAAAAACGATAATGCCTATATACAGGATGCTGTACAAACGTAAAACTCCATTATGGTTATGTGTGTGTTCAAATGTCAACCATTTTTAGCAAGGAATTAGAAATGAAAGTAAGGAACATAGTTGACGTTCACACGAATTTACCATATCAATGATCACCTAACTGATTTACTACCAAATTTATAATATTTTTATCATGCTTGTAGGTGTAACCCTGTAGTAAAAACTCTGAGGCATGTAGGTATGGTTTGCAAAAATGTTGCAGTGTTGTTGTTAAAAGTGGCCTCTGTCAAGTATGGTCAATTTGCCAATGTCCAGTTAGAGGTCATGTTTATAAAAAGGGTTCAAACGAAAATAAAATTAGGTCGGTCGTGACGCACGTCATCACGCGCGTAACTATGATGTTGTAATGCATGGATCGTACGAGACACGGCACGTGATCAACTGACAATGTGCCCGTCAGTCAATGTGCCGCCTCTCATGCAATTGCGTACATTTAAATCGGTACGCAGCACGCATTTGTTCGTTCTGCATACGGAGGTGGTGTGTTCTGCCCTTCAACCTCGCCACACACTGCCTCAGTGTGCAGGATGTATGCGTGCGCGTGATCACGCACGCGCGTACCGGTTGGAATGTAGATATGGGGAATCTTAATTATACGAGCACGCGGGTGAAGCCAGGGGTAAAAAGCTAGTATTTTTATAACACTTACCTATTTTCTGATGCTAACATCTAGGTCGATGCTCAGTTTCAGATTTTTAAGTCTAATCTCAGCGCTTTGATCTAGACTTCCTTTATCTTTTACAGTTTTTTTTATAATTTCTTCCGTTTTATGTTCAACAAAAGTTTTTGTAAAGCTAGGCAGTATAGTCTTTCATCTTCGCCTGTCCTGAATGGACCACCATGAAAAAAAAGTGCAACTCAACCATTGCACTGGTATTTTTCTTTTACTTCATAAACATTTTGTTTTCACCTCACCAGCTTGAAAGACTATTTTACTGCGTAAATTTAGTCGGCAGAGGTCGTCTTTATTCATCGTTCGAAATTAAATCACATTTCTCAACTTGTTGAGAAAAGTAGTGAGAAAAGTAATTTGAATTTCGAACATCTAATTTAACACTCAAAGTTTTGAAAACTAGTCGTAATAAAGGCGGCGATTTCAGAACGAAAACTTCTAAATATTGACATTTTGTAAAATTTCTGAACGCATCTTTGAAAAATTGATTGGCGGGAATATTTATAGATTAAATTCTAGGCGGTATAGTCACACCTTCGCCTAGCCATAAAAGAACAAAACCTTAAAAACAAAATTTTCTTACTGGTAGAGGTGAAAAGTTGTGTAAAGTTTACACGAAAGCAAACATTTACTAACTCGTGCTTTGAACTCATTGAGCTCAGATATACTTCTTTGAATCACTCTACGCTTGTGATTCAATTTTAGTATCCTTCGCTACCTGGTTTCAAAATTAGCACTGCAGCAAAATCAACTGCTTTCTTGTTGAACAAATAACTATTTATCCGTCAATGGCAGATGTATTTTCAAATCAAATTATTTATTTTATTTTTACTCGGATATTCAATGATTAACTTAAATTGTATTATAAGCAGTGAAGTACTCATAGTAGCAAAAAGAGTAGGCAAAAATGAGGGCGCCACTATATATGAAATTTAAAAATTGAATGGCAACATTGGCTATGAATGGCATCAATTTAGAATGAAAATTTTGTAGTTCCATTTTATGTAATTCCTACTCTTTTTTCTGACTGTAAGTGTAAACATTGAATTAAGAATTTCAATTGTAGAGTTAATAAGACATTTCGGGATAGATCAAGAGGATGTTCCTAGCACCTGCAGAAGACAGTATTATCTCCCTGCTAGAGCCATCATCATCCACGCAGCAGCGCTGGAATCTTATACTGCGTGTTACAAAACAACCAATAATGCTTAAAGTAGGTAAAAAAATGAACAACTTTCCTATGGAATATGGGTCGAAATATGAAAAAATTACCTCTAATACAAAATTATCTCAATTTGTATGAGATATTCATTGGTTGTTCTGCAATACGTTGTAATACTGACACTGGCAGAATTACAAGATGGGTAAAAGTTGATATTAAAAATAATAAATGAATAAATAAACATTGAATGTTTTTTTGCTGATCTTACAGATCTGTTTTTAGGTGTTTTACAATTATTCAATGCTTATAAATAAAACTTAGCAAAACTGAGGGTACATTGAAAATGCAACCAAATGGTATATTTCTCAAGTCTGTACGTAAATATAAAAAGTAGCCTGCTGATAGAGAAATCTTTTGTTGTGGTATTTCGCGTAAAATAACAAACTTTTAAAGATTTAATACCTGTTTTGGTGAGTACATTGAAGGCGAATCGAACTGTATAATTATAATTTATTTTGTTTTGAAATGAAAAGTAGCCTGCTAGCCAGATCAAGTAGTTTTTGGCTTTTTCCAAAAATGAATGAGGTACATTGGATTTCATTATCAAAGTCGTGAAGTACATTGAAAAGCCTATTCATTTTCATATATTTCATCGTTATACCTCAGGGGACCCCGCTAGATAGATACACACATTTTTAAGCCACTTTGACCTCAAAAAAATGTACGACAAACCCAAAGAAATGCTCTAGATCTAATACTATTTTTTTTCTACGTTTTATTAATATTTTTTCTATAAAAAAATTACAAAAACAACAAAAATAAAAAACCTTGTTTCAATTTTTATGTAACATTTAATACTATTTTCCTTAAAAAAAAATATAGTACAAGATTCCTCATTTAATTCCCGAGAGCTAATACTATAAGGTTTTAGCTAATTTACTAATTTTAATTCAACAAACCAAATTTATCCAAAAATTTGGACGGTCTTCGCGCGCGGTGAAAACGGTCTTCCGCTGACCTCCCGCGCCGCCCGCTACCCGCATCTCACCCTCCCTCAACCCTAATCTTGAAATAAATCGTATTTTTCTGCGTGGATCCTCGCCTTAAAAGTTTTTCATTTCACAAACGTTTGTAAGTACCAGTTAATCACAACTATAACTTCATTTTGAGCGAGTACTTTTTGATCTTTGGTTTTGATTTTGACTTCAGAATAATTTATTATCACAGATGAACTTAAATATGTAGACTTTTATTATTCTACCATTGTCAGATTCTAGCTTTGACCCCAGCTTTGACCACTACTGGCAGTGGCAATGGATGGCAATGGCAAGCCGTCCACTACTGCCTGCCAGTGACAACTGGCAAGGGGGTGACACAGTCATAGTTCCAAATTTCGTTTCTTGTCGCTGCTGTCGCTTATTTGACTGTGATGGCGGAATTTTAATTTGTATGAAAAATGTATTGTCAGAGCCAGTTCATCTGTGACAAAGACACTTCTATGACAAGACTTTTCAAAATCTCAACGTGGCGTCGGTTTTTGATTTCGTTTTTGGTGAAATTTCTTTAGTTGTCTTCGCATTAAATAATGCATGAGTTGATTTAGGTGTTTAGTTTCGTACCATCGCGCGTTTTGTTGTTTCCCGCCATTTCGCCTGACATACCGCGCGGCTGTGTCGTTGACGCCCCGGTCGGCGCCATCTTACATTCCTTGTTCGTTCAGTTGGTTCGATAATCACGCGGCGGTCGGAGATATAACCTCACTTT